>JAPZIH010000329.1:0-29785 GCA_027410445.1 Discoglossus pictus
TCCCCTCTCCCAGTCAGTCCCCTCTCCAAGTCTGTTCCCTCTCCAAAGTCTGTTCCTTCTCCCCAGGCTGTCCCTTCTCCTCAGTGTGTCCCCTTTCCTCAGTCTGTCTTCTCTCCCCGTCTGTCCCCTCTCCTCAGTGTATCTCTTTTCCCAAGTCGGTCCCCTCTCCCCAGTCTGTCCCCTCTCCTCAGTGTGTCCACACTCCCAATCTGTTCCTCTCTCCTCAGTCTGTCCCCTCTTCCCAGTCAGTCCCCTGTCCCCAGTCAGTCCCCTCTCCCCAGGCTGTCCCCTCTCCCCTGTCTGTTCCCTGTCCTCAATGTATCCCCTCTCCTCAGTTTGTGTAATGATATAGAAATCACAAAGTTGTGGAGACCAGTAGCCAAGGTCAGCAATAATCCATTTCCGCAAACTTGTAGGTGAAAACAGGAACAAGATTTATTGAAGTGATCAGAAACCACACAATAATCTGGCAAGGATCAATAGACAGGAAGTGCCTTATATAGGCCAAGGACCAGACACCTGACCAGACACAGTTGAAGAGACTTAGGTACTGATACAATTGCTAGCAGAGTCAAGCTTATAAGGTCTCAATGGAATTCACAACAGGCAGGCTGGCGCAGTGGTAGGGAAGAGGTATAGCAGCCTGGGGACCAGGGTTCAAAACCCAGCAGAGTCAATTCCTCACAGTTTGTCCCCTCTCCTCAGTGTGTCCCTTCCCCCCAGTCTGTCCCCTCTCTTCATTGTGTAACTTCTCCCCTGTCTGTCCCCTCTCCTCAGTCAGTCCCCTCTCCCCATTATTTCCCCTGTCTCCTTTCTGTCCCTTCTCCTCAGTGTGTCCACTATTTCCAGTCTGTCCCCTCATCCCAGTCTTCCCCTCTCCTGAGTGTGTCCCCTCTCCTCAGTCTGTCCCTCTACCCAGTGTGTCCCTTCTCCACAGTGTCCCCTCTTCTCAGTGTGTCCCCTCTCCACAGTCTGTCCCCTCTCCCCAGTCTGTCCCCTCTGCTCAGTGTTTCCAATCTCCCTTGTCTTTCCCCTCTCCTAAGTCTGTCCACTCTCCTCAGTGTGTCCCCTCTCCCCAGTCTTTCCCCTCTCCCCAGTCTGTCTACTCTCCTCATTGTGTCCGCTCTCCCAGTCTATCCCCTCACCTCAGTGTGTCCACCCTCTCCAGTCTGTCCCCTCTATTCAGTGTGTCTCCTCTCCCCAGACGGTCCCCATTCCCCAGTCTGTCCCCTCTCTTCAGTGTGTCCCCTCTCCCCAGTCTGTCCCCTCTACCTAGTGTGTCCCCTCTTACAAGTCTGTCCCCTTTCCTCAGTGTGTCTCCTCTCTCCCCAGTCAGTCCTCTCTCCCCATTATGTCCCCTGTCCCCTGTCTGTCCCCTCTCCTCAGTGTGTCCCCTATTTCCAGTCTGTCCTCTCTCCCCAGTCTTCTTCTCCCGCCAGTGTGTCCCCTCTGCCCAGTCTGTCCCTTCTCCCCAGTCTGTCCCCTCTCCCCAGTCAGTCCCCTCTCCCCAGTCTCTCCCCTCTCCCCAGTCTGTCCCCTTTTCCCAGTCTGTCCCCTCACCTCAGTGTGTCCACCCTCCCCAGTCTGTCCCCTCTCCCCAGTGTGTCCCCTCTCCTCAGTGTTTCCCCTATTCCCAGTTTGTCCTCTCTCCCCAGTCTTCCCCTCCCGCCAGTGTGTCCCCTCTGCCCAGTCTGTCCCCTCTCCCCAGTCTGTCCCCTCTCTTCATTGTGCCCCCTCTCCCCAGTCTGCCCCCTCTCCCCAGTCAGTCCCCTCTCCCCAGTCTGTCCTGTCTCCAAAGTCTGTCTCCTCTCCCCAGTCTGTCCCCTCTCTTCATTGTGTCCCCTCTCCCCAGTCTGTCCCCTCTCCACTGTCTGTCTACTCTCCTCAGTGTGTCCGCTCTCCCCAGTCTGTCCCCTCTCCTCAGTGTGTCCCCTCTCCCCTGTCTGTTCCCTCTCCTCAATGTATCCCCTCTCCTCGGTTTGTCCCCTCTCCTCAGTGTGTCACTTCCTCCCAGTCTGTCCCCTCTCTTCAGTGTGTAACTTCTCCCCAGTATGTCCCCTCTCCCCAGTGCATCCTCTCTCCCCTGTCTGTCCCCTCTCCCCAGTCGGTCCCCTCTCCTCAGTCTGTCCCCTCTCCCCATTATGTCCCCTGTCTCCTTTAAGTCCCTTCTCCTCAGTGTATCCCCTCTCCTTAGTGTGTCCCCTCTCCTCAGTGTGTCCCCTATTTCCAGTCTGTCCCCTCTTCCCAGTCAGTCCCCTGTCCCCAGTCAGTCCCCTCTCCCCAGTCTGTCCCCTCTCCCCAGTGTCCTCTCTCCCCTGTCTGTTCCCTCTCCTCAATGTATCCCCTCTCCTCAGTTTGTGTAATGATATAGAAATCACAAAGTTGTGGAGACTGTGGGAGACTGTAGGGAACCTAATCTGTATATACTCCATTTTTTATGCTACTCCATTTTGTACTAATGTGTGTACATGTTTATAACCCAACCTAAGTTCCGTTTTTTGTGTAACCTCTGAGTCATACCGAACTCAGACTCTATACAACCTAAAGATATCCTTATATGGTAGTTTCTATACATACCCTGTTTCCCGTAAATGATGTTTTTTTTGTAGTCTGTATCTGTAACGGATCTACTGGCACCCCGACCGGGTACCTCCGTTGATGGATGCGTCCTAGCTTGCGTCGAGGCCTACAAGCACTGCACCGGACACCAAAACCACCACAGACTCCAAGGACTATCCGACGACAGGAACAAGCGTTCAGTAGTTACAGCTCAAGGGAGTATGCAAAAACATAGCAATCCCCAGTATCATATAGTGATCCCCTCAAATAACGAGACGAGGCTACGTTTTGAAGGGTCAAGAAGAACTATCACTTTAATGACAGGGGATCTCCTTTTATGCAATGGTGCCCTCTGAAGGGCTACACCCACATAATTATCACAACAGCCAATTATCTACATGGTTCAACCCCCACGTCTCCTCCCCTCAGATAATAGGTAACACAATTAAAACAGACACAATTTTAACCACATTCTGGATGTACCCCAAATACAGGGGGTACACCTTTAAGTCCCGCACCATTCAATATCTCTCACCCAGGGGAACAACATATACAAAAATGGCATGAATCAGACCAGGGGTTCAAAAGTTAGTAAAAGTATGTTTTTACACATAACACACAGACATTGCACATATCCCCCATACAATACACATATAGGACAATAGGTGAGTCACACCTCCCTGGCAACTTGGATACAATCAGACATTGATTCAATTACACTTCTTTGTTCTTATCAGAGAATGAAAACACTTTGGAAAATGCAAGGATCCTTTACAACTTTCTTATCTCTTGAATCTCTGTAACAGGATTATCTATTAGCCTAGGTCTGCAAAAGTCTGGCTAATATTCTGAGCCAATATATTCTGTAGAACATCAACCAACATACATATAGTAGGATCATATTTTAACCATAATAATCATAAAACAGTTTAAAACAGTGATGGGTTCCGCTACACACCTCCCCCGTGACCATAAGCCGGCATACATGGTCTGATCCCAACGGATCAGCCTGGGGATGTCCGGACAAAAGTATTTGTTGGTCAATTCTCTAGTTTGACAACCCATCAGCATTACTGCAATTCACATTTACTCACATTTCACATATCCCCAGATAGCTGGGATCTGAGCGCACAAAACCACCGAATAGCGCTCAGATCCTCTTCACACAGTTCAATTGCCATGTAGCTAAAGTCTTTCCCATAGTCTTTCATTATATGAATGGGCTTCATGGCACAGTTATCTGGGGTATCATGGTTCACACAGGGCAAGTACAGAATGACCCCCCTGTATGTAAAGGGCCAGAATGAGTGACTTACACTCTGGTATGGCCGAACATTGGTTCCAAAGGGCAATATGTACCAGGGCCATAGTCGCAGGGCAGGAGGCTGGCAAACAGTCCTCTCCAAGCCAAAGTGGCGAAGGGCACTTCGTCACACATCTCTCCTTTGGGGGGAAGTCTAACCAGGTACCTGGATATTTTGCTGTGGTGATGGGGCAACACGCTGAGGGAACTTGAGGGGCAGAGGCCAGCGGCACTCTGCCCTGATGCCAGCTCTTCTGCTGGTATAACCTGCAGGACATCCTGCTCTGTACAAGGGACAAAGGGAGGGCAGAGGCCGACTGCACTCTGCCCCGCTGTCAGCTCTTCTGCTGGGGTACTTGGGACATATTCCGGCTCAGTAGCCAGGGAGACGTGGGGGTCAGTGGGGGTTAACATTTCCTCTGTTAACCCTGGGGCCACATTAGAAGTTAGCTGGGGAGGGGAATTTGTACTTACCCCCTCCTCCGGTTGTCCCAGTGACGGTAGTTGGGGATCTGGACAAGCTGTGGGCGCAGAGACCACCGTCCCATCTGCGCTGTCTGGGAGATTGGTGTCTCCCCTGGTTAGGGTAAACTGTAGCTGGGGGGGAAGGACGACACCTTCTGCCCCCTGTGTTTCACACTGCCGCTGGGGGGGAAGGACGACATCTTTGGCCCCCTGGGGTACCCACTGCCGCTGTGGAGGAAGGTCGACACCTTCTGCTCCCTGGGGTACACACTGCCGCTTGGGGGGAAGGACGACACCTTCTGCCCCCTGGGGTTCACACTGCCGCTGAGGGGGAAGGACCACACCTTCTGCCCCCTGGGGTTCACACTGCCGCTGGGGGGAAAGGACGACACCTTCTGCCCCCTGGGGTTCACACTGCCGCTGGGAAGGAAGGACGGCCCCTTCTGCTCCCTGGGGTACACACTGCCGCTGGGGAGGAAGGACGACACCTTCGGCCCCCTGGGGTACACACTGCTGCTGGGGAGGAAGGACGACACCTTCAGCTCCCTGGGGTACACACTGCCACTGGGGAGGAAGGACGACACCTTCAGCTCCCTGGGGTACACACTGCCGCTGGGGAGGAAGGACGACACCTTCGGCTCCCTGGGGAACACACTGCCGCTGGGGAGGAAGGACGACACCTTCGGCTCCCTGGGGTACACACTGCCGCTGGGGGGGAAGAACGACACCTTCGGCCCCCTGGGGTATACCCTGTCGCTGGGGAGGAAGGACGACACCTTCTGCCCCCTGGGATTCACACTGCCGCTGGGGGGGAAGGACAACACCTTCTGCCCCCTGGGGTTCACACTGCCGCTGGGAGGGAAGGACGACACCTTCTGCCCCCTGGGGTTCACCCTGCCGCTGGGGGCGAAGGACGACACCTTCTGCCACCTGGGGTTCACACTGCCGCTGGGGGGGTAGGACGACACCTTCAGCCCCCTGGGGTTCACACTGCCGCTGGGGGGGATGGACGACACCTTCTGCCCCCTGGGGTTCACACTGCCGCTGGGGGGGAAGGACGACACCTTCTGCCCCCTGTAGGGCCGGTAGAGAGACCTCAGTCCCATCTCTACCTGCCATCTGGAGGTCATCCTAGGACCAGTCAATGAAGTCTGGTTCCGCTTGTCGAGTAGGTTGGGGCTGCACACAGTTGAGCAGGTGTTGGTAGTCCTGCTCCAGCTCCCACTCTCTCGTTACCAGGTGGGTCATGTCTTTGCTCACCTCGCCTTCGTCATCCCAGACATACATGCCCATCCGATAGTCGTAGATGTCCCAAAACCTAGACTCCTCCGTGCTGCCAAGATCAATGTCGTCCTCCAAGGCATCCCATAATAAACCTGGGCCATCATAATCATCCCCCTCTGGTAAGTCGTGTTCAGCCGTCCAGGGGGTAAGTCGAACGGTATGCCACCAGAGGGCCTGGTATGCGTTGTCTAGCCAGAGCTCTCGCCATACCAGGGTCTCTAGTCTTGTCACCCACTCATCCAGGGGCTGCTCTCCCAATAGATACATCCGCATCGCCACACGCTTCTGTAGCCGCTGCTCATCACTGGGGAGACTCTCACCTCGCCGCCATTGGGCATCTTCCAGGGCATCATACCAGAGTTCCTTTCTGTCTGCATCCCTGTAGTCCGCGGCCGCCTTCTCCTCCTCATCATGAAACGCTGTCTGAAAACTAGCCGGTTCCATCCTGCTGTAGCCAGGGGCGCTGTACGGATACTAGCGTTGCCCTCAATTTGTAACTCCAAACGTTACCGGTATCTCCGTGCTGCTTTTCCTCTTACTAGGACGCCATCCCACCACTGCCACCAATGTAACGGATCTACTGGCACCCCGACCGGGTACCTCCGTTGATGGATGCGTCCTAGCTTGCGTCGAGGCCTACAAGCACTGCACCGGACACCAAAACCACCACAGACTCCAAGGACTATCCGACGACAGGAACAAGCGTTCAGTAGTTACAGCTCAAGGGAGTATGCAAAAACATAGCAATCCCCAGTATCATATAGTGATCCCCTCAAATAACGAGACGAGGCTACGTTTTGAAGGGTCAAGAAGAACTATCACTTTAATGACAGGGGATCTCCTTTTATGCAATGGTGCCCTCTGAAGGGCTACACCCACATAATTATCACAACAGCCAATTATCTACATGGTTCAACCCCCACGTCTCCTCCCCTCAGATAATAGGTAACACAATTAAAACAGACACAATTTTAACCACATTCTGGATGTACCCCAAATACAGGGGGTACACCTTTAAGTCCCGCACCATTCAATATCTCTCACCCAGGGGAACAACATATACAAAAATGGCATGAATCAGACCAGGGGTTCAAAAGTTAGTAAAAGTATGTTTTTACACATAACACACAGACATTGCACATATCCCCCATACAATACACATATAGGACAATAGGTGAGTCACACCTCCCTGGCAACTTGGATACAATCAGACATTGATTCAATTACACTTCTTTGTTCTTATCAGAGAATGAAAACACTTTGGAAAATGCAAGGATCCTTTACAACTTTCTTATCTCTTGAATCTCTGTAACAGGATTATCTATTAGCCTAGGTCTGCAAAAGTCTGGCTAATATTCTGAGCCAATATATTCTGTAGAACATCAACCAACATACATATAGTAGGATCATATTTTAACCATAATAATCATAAAACAGTTTAAAACAGTGATGGGTTCCGCTACAGTATCAACCAATGAAAGAATTACATGTATTATGGTTTAATGCTACACACCTACACTTTTAGGCTATAAAAGTGTCAACGAGCCAACAATAAAGTCAGAGTTTGGTTTCACAACACAACTGTCTCCATCTGTGTTACTTCCTGAAATCAAGCTCCCAGGCCTGCAGACACAAACCGAGCGAAGATAGCCAGGGGCTATAGTAAGACCAGGGGTCCAATACTTTCAGCTGGGGGCCCGTCCGGGATCCGAAAGTTACTCCTGCGGACATCCATTCATTCGGTGAGTAGAAAAAATGCTATTTTTCTATATGGCCGAATGAAATGAGATGCCGGGGGACACTGACTAAGTTCGGATCCCATTGAACCGTATACGCTGACATATTCCGGGAATATAGTCAGGCGGAGTAAAATATTTCAAGGAAATATTTAGTCTCAGGGAGACTTAGAGAAGTTAATACGTAAATACGCTCGTTTTGTGTCTGAAAATACTTTTCTTTGCTTTCTTCCTATCGCATAGAAGTATAAGATTATTTGTTTGTATGATTCAATGAATCTGGTTGGTAAGTGAACAGATTCGAGTCATTTACTGAATGTCCTTTCTCTGATGAGAATGCAGAAATAGTCACACTGCATTCGAACCGCTCCGTATTGTCAGCACGGCTGAAATACACTTGTGACTCGTTCACGTTTAGGGAAAGCGCACACGGGGCGACCTGTGTGGCAGCTGAGCACTGTGAACATTCCATAACCTGATTACTATTTGTGTATACAAGTTGTTTAAATTTTAAATATACAAAAAGACCCCTAGACCTACTTATTTTTCCCTAAGAGGAAAATAAATTCAATAGATATACATATTTGATAGTAACAGTTGATAGTGATATAACAGATGGGTCACGAAGGAAGTAAACCACCCCCACCTCCCGAGGTAGGAGAGACGTGTAAAGATTATGTAGCAAGAGTTAGTGGGACCAATTATTACCTAATTAACCCATGGATAGATAATTTAGCGGGGTGGACTGAAGGTATGAAAAGTTCTAGTCCTTTTCCTCGAGAGGGCGCCAATGACCCATTCCACATGGACATGGTGAAGGGACTATGCCTTTTAGACACAGCGGCATGGCCCTACTATGGTCCGGACCCACAGTGGGACCAAAATTATATGGAACAAGGTGGAATCAGTTGGCTTGAGTATGCCCCCTATTGGAAAGACACCCAAAATAAGAAGGACAAAAAGAACAAGAACAAGACTAAATTAGACCCCAAGAAATGCCACGACCTAGAATTAATAAGAACATCGTCCAAGTCCACTAACACACCAAAGGGCAATACTGCCCGACCCCCGCCACCATATAATCA
This sequence comes from Discoglossus pictus, assembly GCA_027410445.1. Taxonomy (NCBI): domain Eukaryota; kingdom Metazoa; phylum Chordata; class Amphibia; order Anura; family Alytidae; genus Discoglossus; species Discoglossus pictus. The sequence goes on from JAPZIH010000329.1 coordinate 8,433, forward strand.
CATTTATCCCATGTTAAATAAAGAAGAGATAGATAGCTTAGCTATATTAGCCAACTTACCGAGCAATGACTCACAAGGCACGCAACCTGTAGTGCCCAATGCCCCTACACCCCCGTCTTCACCTGCGCAACAGTTACCCGCAATGGCCCCCGCCGGGGCCTCTCCTTCAATACCCATAGTGTCCCCACTCTACCTCCGTAGCGGGAGACAACGAGGTACCAATGACCTCACACTTAACAGTGAAGAGACACTACACCTACCTTTTATGTCAGTGGGAAATTATCTTTTAAAGAAACCCATTGAGATAGAAGATATAAACAGAATTGTAAAACACTGTCCCAAGCCCACCGTAGCCCCGCTAGGAATGGTCACCTACTTGAAAAGAGCTTGTAAGGGTAGAAATTACACTCAAGAAGACATGCGTCTTATAATAGACCAGATCATTGGTACAAACCATACCGGGTGGGATTGGACTAAAGTAGCCTCTATCAGCGTTATACAGATTATAAACCACGCACCAGCCACCGATGGAGCAGCATCCCCACCTCCTACAAACCCTACTGCAGCTGAATACACCCTAAATACACAAGCAGGTCAGGATACAATGTGGACAGAAATAGAAGCAGAAGTAATTAGAATTTTCAAACAAACCTCTTCACTGTCCACGGCACTAGCATGCAAACAAAAGAAAGATGAATCCATCCCCGATTATTGGAAAAGGTTCCATGACTGCTGGATTCAAGAGGCAGGGTTAAAAATATTGAATAATGATAGCCTATTCATATCTACTTTCCTCACCAACACCCTGCCACACCTTACTATCCCTATTAAGCAAATGGTATCATCATGGCCAAGCGACACAGTGGAAAATTTTAAAACACACCTCATGCAAAAAGAAGCTGCAGGATGCTTTGACTTTAAAAAACCCGCCGTCAGTACACACAACTTCACTGATAAAGCCACCTCACCCCAATATGACAAAAGTACAGATAGAGGAAGAGGGAGAGGATATTCAAATAGAGGAGGACCCAGGAGAGGCACAGGTCAGAGAAATGCACCCAGGTACCCCCCGGGTACCTGCTATAACTGCGGTGACCAAAATCATTGGGCCAGGGACTGCCCTAACCCCCGTAAACCCCAGAACCCTCAATTTCCTAATCAAGCGCCACCACAGCCACAACAGCAGACCCCCCAAGCCACGCCCGCAGGTAATAGATTCCCCATTGATTGGTCCAACCAGCAGCAACAACGCTGATGCTGCCCGGAGGCTGATATCCCAACTTTTCCACAAATTACAGAAACGTGGAAGGAGTTACCCCTTGTGGATCTAATCATAGACCAAGATAAATTATCATTTATTATTGATTCAGGGGCAACCACTAGTGTAATATCACCTGTTAATTACTCTGGTAAAAAGGAAAAGTCATCGCCTTCTATGGGAATAAATGGGATATCAACCCCCACTTTTAAAACCACCCGTTTAAAGATTACTGACTGTACAGGGAAACTACTTTGTTTCCATGCCTTTAGCATCATACCAGGCTGCCCTGTAAATCTACTGGGCAGGGATCTATTTGAAAAGCTCAATTTGACCCTCACCGTGAACAAACATGGAGGGGGCCTAATTGTGGACTCACCCTTCTTTGACCTAAAACCCAATCAAAGTATAGGCCCTGATAACCTCGACCTTATCTATGTAAACCTGCCTCTCGACCTACCAGAGCAGGTGTGGGCTGAGGGAAACCATGATACCGGTCTCATAGACTGTACTCCGTATAGGGCCACCCTCAAACCCCTAGCCACTCCGGTCTACCAAAAACAATATCCTTTGTCACTAGAAAAGATAAAAGGAATAACCCCATTAGTAGAAGAGTTCCTCCAAGAAGGGGTACTGGAGTACTGTATCTCCCCGTACAATACACCCGTGAACCCTGTCAGGAAACCTAATGGCACTTACCGCTTTGTCCAAGATTTAAGAGCTATTAATAATCTTGTGACCCCGATAGCACCCATTGTCCAAGACATTAGCACCCTTTTGGCAACCATTCCACATGACGCCTCACAGTTTTCAGTCATTGACTTAAAGAATGCTTTCTTTAGCATCCCTGTTGACAGAGAGACGAGACCCATTTTTGCATTTAGCCTTGATGGAAAACGGCAAATGACTTGGTCAAGATTGCCGCAAGGATATGTGGACTCCCCCGTGGTTTTTAGTATTGTGCTACAGTCCACTTTAAGGCCATGGAACCCCCCCTGTGGTTCGGTAGTGCTGCAATATGTTGATGATCTGATGATCTGCAGCGAATCAGAGGAGGCCAGCCAGAAAGATTGTAGGTCATTGTTACTATGGTTATTAGAATGTGGTTACAAAGTGTCAAAACAAAAGTTACAATGGTGTTTAGAGAAGGTAGAATACCTAGGCTTCGTCTTCTCAAAGAGAGAAAGGAGCTTGAGCAAATCACGAGTCGATGCCATTGTGGGCCTGGTCACCCCACGTACCAAGAAAGAAATGCTATCTTTCCTTGGGATGGTAAACTATTGTAGACAATGGATAAGCGATTGCTCATTCTATGACAATACTTTAAGACAAGCCACACTAAAGGATTCTCCTGAAGCTGTACATTGGTCAGATGATATGTTGAAAGCATTTAAAGCATTGAAATGTTCAATGATGACAAGTCCTGGCCTTGGCCTCCCTGATTATAATGTGATGTTCCATTTATATGCTAGAGACAATTGTAAAACCATGGCGGGCGTTCTCGGCCAGGAACAAGGTGGGAAAATGCGACCTGTCGCCTTTTTTTCAAAAGTCATGCCTCTCCAAGTCCAGGGTTTTCCCTCTTGCCTTAGGGCACTGGCAACATGTGCCATGGTTGTTGAAATGGCTACCACTTTCACACTAGGACACCCAACTACCCTACATACTACACACAATGTACTATCCATCTTAAAGGGTATCCACACACAACACATGTCAGCCCAGAGGCAGAGTGGTTACGAGATCATCCTCCTAAGTAACCCACAGCTAAAAGTCCAATATAACTCCACAACTGCAGGTCCAGCAATGATTTTAAACGGCCTCCTAGGTTTAAAGTCACCAGATGACCACATACCTGAGGACCATGGCTGTTTAGAATCCATAGAAGTAATGACGTCCCCAAGACTGGACATGCAAAAAGCCCCACTAGATGTAGGAGATGTGATTTTCGTAGATGGCTCCTGCTCCCGTCCAAATGACAATACCTACCATGCAGGGTATGCGGTTGTAAAGCTACCCAATATAATCTTAGAAGCAAAGCCTATTGACTACCAATCAGCCCAAGCCGCCGAGTTAATAGCATTAACTAGAGCCTGTACAATATACGCCAATCAACCAGTAACCATTTACACTGATTCTAAATATGCCTATGGCGTAGTTTTTGACCACGGCGTCCTATGGTCAGTCAGAGGCTATGTGGGAGCAGACGGAAAACGTATATCCCACGCCCAACTGATTTCTCAATTGCTAAATGCAATAAAGCTTCCATCTGAATTGGCCATCATTCACTGCAGGGCCCACACACATGGCACAGATGACATATCAAAAGGGAACGCCCTAGCGGATGTGAGAGCCAAATCCGCTGCTAAATCACAACACCAACTTTCCTATCTATGACAACCCTACTACCTCTCCTCCCAGATTTGACACAGCTGCTAACTGATCTGCAGGCATCCGCTACAGAGGAGGAGCTTGCAGATTGGTGTTACCCAGTGTTGCAAAAGAGTCCTAAATCTGGACTAATTTGCAAAGAGGGGAAGCCCTGTATCCCACAGCATAGTGCACCAATCTACATCGCACACGTTCACGGTATAGGACACATAGGTTGGAAAGCCACATTACAACAGCTAAAGACAATGTTTTACATTACTAATGCAGAACCCATGGTAAAAAGTTTTGTACAAAGATGCATCACATGCATTAGAAACAACCCCAACAACCCACACAAGGTCAAACATGAGCACCTACCCTACCCAACAACACCATTCACACATCTGCAAATTGACTTCACCCATCTCCCAGTAACAAGTGGAGGTACACAACCAGTTTGTGTCATAATAGACGTCTTTAGTAGATGGCCAGAAGCATTCCCCACTAAAAGAGAAGATGCTAAAACAGTGGTAGGAATCCTAACCAGAGAGATAGTTCCCAGATGGGGAGTACCTCTACAAATTAACTCAGACCAAGGCCCCGCCTTCACATCCAAAATTTGTAAAGAATTAGCAAAAACATTGCAGATCGAGTGGAAGTTCCATATCCCATACCATCCCCAAAGTTCAGGAATTGTAGAAAGAATGAACAGGACAATTAAAGATAAAATCAGGAAGGCAACAGGAGGAACCTTTACCAATTGGAAAAGGTACCTCCCAGCCATTATGGCTGAAATTAGGATGACATCTAATAAGACTTTGGGGTATTCACCATTTGAAATCCTGTTTGGTAGACCCTTCCCCACCCCATGGGCTAGGAAAACATTCATGACCATGGACAATCTAGATAATGTAAGAGATGAATATGTGAGAAAGCTGATCGAAACCTTGGTCAGCACTGAGGGAGATGTTACTCGCAAATGTCCTTTTTCTTCACAGGAAAACACCCATCCTTTTCAGGAGGGAGATGAAGTGGTGGTCAAACTGCATCCTAAAGGAAAGAAACAACAGGATTTCACCTATGGACCTCCCACCACTATTGTTGCAGTAACCAGAACAGCAGTCCTAACGGAGCACAGCCCTACTTGGATCCACGCCACCCGAGTAAAGCTGGTAAAGAAAGGTCCAAGCCCAGAATCAAACCCGGACCAAGAGACAAGAGAGGTACTAACGGAGGCAAATTGCCTTGACCTCGAAGAGGAAGATCCAGAGGAAAGAGAGGTTCTAACGAGGGCAACCTGAGTTGCCCTGACCTCGAACAAAACAAGCCATGCCAACTCTACTATCACCAGATTCTAGAAAATCTTGGACATTTATAGGACTCATTGCTATACCTATATTTTGCATAGTATGGATCACCTCTAACTGTATTTACGACCCAGATGAGTTAGGGAGCTTACAGACTATTTGTGGCAATTCCCACACTAAAGAACAATTCCCTAGGACTAGAAGAAGCACCTCACCTGCTAACCCTAGCTCACAACAAGTGGCTATCACAGAAGACAAGGACTTGGTGACCACGTTCTGGTACAACTAGTCCAACACACATGTAGCCGCTTTCTCCTTTGACTATTGCAATATAGTCTCCTGTCCCCCAGTTCCCTGGCAATGCAACTTGTACCATGACACGCCCAAGTCCCGTTCCACCTATATCTGTGTCACGGATGACTACTGGGGACAGAACTGCGACTACTGGGGATGTGTCGGGTGGAACACAGGGACAGATTGGGGGTATAAGCCACAGAGTGCCTTGAGTAAAAAGGACCACAATGGAAAATCCCTAATCAGCAGAATGACCTTATTAAAAACAGGCACATGCCTAAACAATGGAAAATCAGGCCAAAGTATGAAATTTACCCTAACCATTGAAAACCCTAGACCCAGTGATGCTGGCACTTACATACTAGGGACCTGGGCAGCAGGCGCTGCAGGGGGAAAACAAGGAAGATTCCTACTAAAGGATATGTATCAATCTAATGATTGGTTCAAACTAAATGCCCCTGTTACAGCAGACAACCCTCTCAAACCCTCTCTCCACACATTCAAAGAAATGATAGCTATAGGAGACCCCACGTATGAGGACACCCTAGCTATAGAAACGGGTTTCTCTGATACCAATTACTGGCTAGAATGGATGAAATACAATGCTATATCCCTTAACCGAAGCAATTGCTATGTGTGTGGCAAAGCAAGGCCACACCTGGGTACTGTACCCCTTAATATCCCAGAGAATGTAGAAGATTGCTTTTTGAGTCTATTTACTGCCAATCCTGCCAATATCACAGGATGTAGTGAATGGATGCTAAAATACCCCATCCTATCAAAAACCCAGAACCCAGGAAGCCATATCACTATTTACCCTGGCAATTACACTTGTTACATTTCTAACAATAGCGGAAGGGATTTAAAGAAATTCCCCCCAGGGTACTGTAGACAGAACCGAACAACCAATATTGCCAACCAAACTAAGTCCCTAGGTGACATCTACTGGATTTGTGGTGATATGAAAATTAGAACCAAGTTAGAGGGCTCATGGAAAGGAGAGTGCGCCCTAGCAAAGATTATTATGCCACTCCATATTGTAACAGAGGTAGATCCTCCCCTGGGCCATAACTCAAGCAATATACTCAGGAGAGCAAGGAGGGAAGCCCCAGGAGGAAGCTTCGACCCCCATGTCTACATAGATACAATAGGGGTACCAAGAGGGGTCCCAAATGAATTCAAAGCCAGAGACCAAGTAGCTGCAGGCTTTGAGTCCTTAATACCTATGATAACTATCAATAAAAATGTAGACTGGATAAATTACATCTATTACAACCAACAGAGATTTGTTAATGATACCAGAGATGCCCTGAAAGGAATAGCTGAACAACTAGAGCCAACTTCCCAAATGGTATTCCAGAACCGAATGGCCCTAGACATGGTATTAGCCGAGAAAGGAGGTACCTGTGTATACATAGGTAAAACAGAAGGTTGCTGTACTTGGATCCCTGATAATACCGGCCCAAATGGCAAAGTAACCTTGGCCATTAAGAGATTAGAGGATTTATCCGTAGAACTGAAGAAAAACTCTGGTATTGATAACCCCTGGGATCAATACTTTGGTTGGTTCACTTCCTGGAAACATGTTTTAGTTCAGTTCGCTATAATTATCTGTGTAATCCTACTTGTTGTTGGTATAGTAGTATGTTGTATTATACCTTGCTTTAAGAAACTGCTAAAGAAAGGTATTGAAAATGTAACCATGCTGTCTCACTCAATCCCCGAATGCCAGGTGCCTCTAACACCTGACCCCGATGAATATACAGTATATGTTAAGAAACATAAGCAAAAGAAAAGAAAGAACCTCATCATTTAAGAATGGGCGTGGCTTGGTCCCTTTAATTAACAGGGATACAAGGGTTTATCCGCCAGTCATGTTTTATATTCCAGGGAGGCTTTGCGCCCCTTGATGACATTCATAATGCTCATAAACCCAACTTCCAATGAGAATAATAATATAAAAAAAATCATTTAGGTTTATATGATTTTAAGAGGGGATTGTGGGAGACGGTAGGGAACCTAATCTGTATATACTCCATTTTTTATGCTACTCCATTTTGTACTAATGTGTGTACATGTTTATAACCCAACCTAAGTTCCGTTTTTTGTGTAACCTCTGAGTCATACCGAACTCAGACTCTATACAACCTAAAGATATCCTTATATGGTAGTTTCTATACATACCCTGTTTCCCGTAAATTATGTTTTTTTTGTAGTCTGTATCAACCAATGAAAGAATTACATGTATTATGGTGTAATGCTACACACCTACACTTTTAGGCTATAAAAGTGTCAACGAGCCAACAATAAAGTCAGAGTTTGGTTTCACAACACAACTGTCTCCATCTGTGTTACTTCCTGAAATCAAGCTCCCAGGCCTGCAGACACAAACCGAGCGAAGATAGCCAGGGGCTATAGTAAGACCAGGGGTCCAATACTTTCAGAGACCAGTAGCCAAGGTCAGCAATAATCCATTTCCACAAACTTGTAGGTGAAAACAGGAACAAGGTTTATTGAAGTTACATAGTTACATAGTTACATAGTTACATAGTTACATAGTATTTAAGGTTGAAAAAAGACTTTCAGTCCATCAAGTTCAACCTTTTAAGATCTCCTTTGATCTGCAATATGCAGATTAACTATTAATTCATTAGCTGTTAATTAATTATTAATCAATTATTTAATGTTTTTTTTTTTTTGTTTCTTTTTTTATTATTATTAATTAGTCCAGAGGAAGGCAAATAGAAAAAAAATAAAAATAAAATAAAATAAAACAAGCGAGACTTAGCCAAATGTCTAAAGGGGAAATGTTAAAAATTTGGATCATTACTGTCTCTCTAATTATCCATGATAACCCTGAATACCCTTTTTAATTAGAAATAAATCTAGTCCCCTTTTAAAGTTATCTATCGAATCCGCTGTCAGAACCTCCTCTGGTAGAGAATTCCACAGATTAACCACCCTTACTGTGAAGAACCCTTTTCTTTCTTTGAGGTGGAATCTTTTTACTTCTAACCTCAAGGGATGTCCTCTTCTCAGTTGAAAACCTCTTGGCACAAAAAGCTCCCCCGACAAATCTTTATACTGACCCTGGATGTATTTATATAAGGTAATCATATCTCCTCTTAGACGCCTTTTTTCTAGAGAAAATAAGTTTAATTTGGTTAGTCTTTCTTCATAACTTAGCCCCTCCATTCCCCTTATTAGTTTGGTAGCCCTTCTCTGTACCTTTTCCAGCTCTAAAATGTCCTTTTTATGAAGTGGTGCCCAAAATTGTACTCCATATTCCAAATGAGGGCGTACTAAAGATTTGTATAGTGGCAGAATTATATTTGCTTCCCTAGCTTCTATACCTTTCTTAATACATGCTAATATTTTATTTGCCTTTGCAGACTTTGAAGTGATCAGAAACCACACAATAATCTGGCAAGGATCAATAGACAGGAAGTGCCTTATATAGGCCAAGGACCAGACACCTGACCAGACACAGCTGAAGAGACTTAGGTACTGATACAATTGCTAGCAGAGTCAAGCTTATAAGGTCTCAATGGAATTCACAACAGGCAGGCTGGCGCAGTGATAGGGAAGAGGTATAGCAGCCTGGGGACCAGGGTTCAAAACCCAGCAGAGTCAATTCCTCACAGTTTGTCCCCTCTCCTCAGTGTGTCCCTTCCCCCCAGTCTGTCCCCTCTCTTCAGTGTGTAACTTCTCCCCTGTCTGTCCCCTCTCCCCATTATTTCCCCTGTCTCCTTTCTGTCCCTTCTCCTCAGTGTGTCCCCTCTCCTCAGTGTGTCCACTATTTCCAGTCTGTCTCCTCATCCCAGTCTTCCCCTCACCTCAGTCTGTCCCTCTACCCAGTGTGTCCCTTCTCCGCAGTGTCCCCTCTTCTCAGTGTGTCCCCTCTCCCCAGTCAGTCCCCTCTCCCCAGTCTGTCCCCTCTGCTCAGTGTTTCCAATCTCCCTTGTCTTTCCCCTCTCCTAAGTGTGTCCCCTCTCCCCAGTCTGTCCCCTCTATTCAGTGTGTCCCCTCTACCTAGTGTGTTCCTTCTCCTCAGTGTGTCCCCTCTTACAAGTCTGTCCCCTATCCTCAGTGTGTCTCCTCTCTCCCCAGTCAGTCCCCTCTCCCTTGTATGTCCTCTCTCCCCATAATGTCCCCTGTCCCCTCTCCTCAGTGTGTCCCCTATTCCCAGTCTGTCCCTTCTCCCCAGTCGGTCCCCTCTCCCCATTGTGTCCCCTCTCCCCAGTGTATCCTCTCCCCCCTGTCCTCTCTCCCCAGTCAGTCCCCTCTCCCCAGTATTTCCCCTGTCCCCTCTATTCAGTGTGTCCCCTCTCCCCAATCGGTCCCCATTCCCCAGTCTGTCCCCTCTCCTGAGTCTGTCCCCTCTCCGCAGTGTGTCCCTTCTCCCCAGTCTGTCCCCTCCCCCAGTCAGTCCACTCTCCCAGTGTGCCCCTCTCCCCAGTCTGTCCACTCTCCTCAATGTGTCCCCTCTCCCCAGTCTGTCCCGTTTTCCCAGTCTGTCTCCTCACCTCAGTGTGTCCACCCTCCCCAGTCTGTCCCCTCTGCCCAGTCTGTCCCCTCTCCCCAGTCAGTCTCCTCTCCCCAGTCTGTCCCCTCTCCTCATTGTGTCCCCTCTCCCCTGTCTGCCCCCTCTCCCCAGTCAGTCCCCTCTCCCCAGTCTGTCCTGTCTCCAAAGTCTGTCCCCTCTACCCAGTCTGTCCCCTCTCTTCATTGTGTCCCCTCTCCACAGTCTGTCCCCTCTCCACTGTCTGTCTACTCTCCTCAGTGTGTCCGCTCTCCCCAGTCTGTCCCCTCTCTTCAGTGTGTCCCCTCTCCCAAGTTTGTCCCCTATACTCAGTGTGTCCCATCTCCCCAGTCTGTCCCCTCACCTCAGTATGTCCCTTCTCCCCAGTCTGTCCCCTCTCCTGAGTCTGTCCCCTCTCCGCAGTGTGTCCCTTCTCCCCAGTCTGTCCCCTCCCCCAGTCAGTCCACTCTCCCAGTCTGTCCCCTCTCCCCAGTCTGTCCACTCTCCTCAATGTGTCCCCTCTCCCCAGTCTGTCCCCTTTTCCCAGTCTGTCCACTCACCTCAGTGTGTCCACCCTCCCCAGTCTGTCCCCTCACCCCAGTATTTCCCCTCTCCCCAGTCTGTCCCCTCTATTCAGTCTGTCCCCTCTCCCCAGTCTGTCCCCTTTATTCAGTCTGTCCCCTCTCCCCAGTCTGTCCCCTCTCATCAGTGTGTCCCCTCTCCCCAGTCTGTCCCCTCTCATCAGTGTGTCCCCTCTCCCCAGTCTGTGCCCTCTCCCCAGTCTGTCTACTCTCCTTAGTGTGTCCCCTCTCCCCAGTCTGTCCCCTCTCCCCAGTCTGTCCCCTCTCCTCAATGTGTCCCCTCTCCCCAGTGTATCCTCTCCCCCCTGTCCTCTCTCCCCAGTCAGTCCACTCTCCCCAGTATTTTCCCTCTCCCCAGTCTGTCCCCTCTATTCAGTGTGTCCCCTCTCCCCAATCGGTCCCCATTCCCCAGTCTGTCCCCTCTCCCCAGTCTGTCCCCTCTCCTGAGTCTGTCCCCTCTCCGCAGTGTGTCCCCTCTCCCCAGTCTGTCCCCTCCCCCAGTCAGTCCACTCTCCCAGTGTGCCCCTCTCCCCAGTCTGTCCACTCTCCTCAATGTGTCCCCTCTCCCCAGTCTGTCCCGTTTTCCCAGTCTGTCCCCTCACCTCAGTGTGTCCACCCTCCCCAGTCTGTCCCCTCTCCCCAGTCTTTCCCCTCTCCCCAGTGTGTCCCCTCTCCTCAGTGTTTCCCCTATTCCCAGTCTTTCCTCTCTCCCCAGTCTTCCCCTCCCGCCAGTCTGTCCCCTCTGCCCAGTCTGTCCCCTCTCCCCAGTCAGTCTCCTCTCCCCAGTCTGTCCCCTCTCCTCATTGTGTACCCTCTCCCCTGTCTGCCCCCTCTCCCCAGTCAGTCCCCTCTCCCCAGTCTGTCCTGTCTCCAAAGTCTGTCCCCTCTACCCAGTCTGTCCCCTCTCTTCATTGTGTCCCCTCTCCCCAGTCTGTCCCCTCTCCACTGTCTGTCTACTCTCCTCAGAGTGTCCCATCTCCCCAGTCTGTCCCCTCACCTCAGTATGTCCCTTCTCCCCAGTCTGTCCCCTCTCCTGAGTCTGTCCCCTCTCCGCAGTGTGTCCCTTCTCCCCAGTCTGTCCCCTCCCCCAGTCAGTCCACTCTCCCAGTCTGTCCCCTCTCCCCAGTCTGTCCCCTCTCCCCAGTCTGTCCACTCTCCTCAATGTGTCCCCTCTCCCCAGTCTGTCCCCTTTTCCCAGTCTGTCCACTCACCCCAGTCTTTCCCCTCTCCCCAGTCTGTCCCCTTTATTCAGTCTGTCCCCTCTCCCCAGTCTGTCCCCTCTCATCAGTGTGTCCCCTCTCCCCAGTCTGTCCCCTCTCATCAGTGTGTCCCCTCTCCCCAGTCTGTCCCCTCTCCCCAGTCTGTCTACTCTCCTTAGTGTGTCCCCTCTCCCCAGTCTGTCCCCTCTCCTCAGTCTGCCCCCTCTCCCCAGTCTGTCCCCTCTCCTCAATGTGTCCCCTCTCCCCAGTGTATCCTCTCCCCCCTGTCCTCTCTCCCCAGTCAGTCCCCTCTCCCCAGTATTTTCCCTCTCCCCAGTCTGTCCCCTCTATTCAGTGTGTCCCCTCTCCCCAATCGGTCCCCATTCCCCAGTCTGTCCCCTCTCCCCAGTCTGTCCCCTCTCCTGAGTCTGTCCCCTCTCCGCAGTGTGTCCCTTCTCCCCAGTCTGTCCCCTCCCCCAGTCAGTCCACTCTCCCAGTGTGCCCCTCTCCCCAGTCTGTCCACTCTCCTCAATGTGTCCCCTCTCCCCAGTCTGTCCCGTTTTCCCAGTCTGTCCCCTCACCTCAGTGTGTCCACCCTCCCCAGTCTGTCCCCTCTCCCCAGTCTTTCCCCTCTCCCCAGTGTGTCCCCTCTCCTCAGTGTGTCCCCTATTCCCAGTCTTTCCTCTCTCCCCAGTCTTCCCCTCCCGCCAGTCTGTCCCCTCTGCCCAGTCTGTCCCCTCTCCCCAGTCAGTCTCCTCTCCCCAGTCTGTCCCCTCTCCTCATTGTGTCCCCTCTCCCCAGTCTGCCCCCTCTCCCCAGTCAGTCCCCTCTCCCCAGTCTGTCCTGTCTCCAAAGTCTGTCCCCTCTCCCCAGTCTGTCCCCTCTCTTCATTGTGTCCCCTCTCCCCAGTCTGTCCCCTCTCCACAGTCTGTCTACTCTCCTCAGTGTGTCCGCTCTCCCCAGTCTGTCCCCTCTCTTCAGTGTGTCCCCTCTCCCCAGTTTGTCCCCTATACTCAGTGTGTCCCATCTCCCCAGTCTGTCCCCTCTCCTCAGTCTGTCCCTTCTCCCCAGTCTGTCCCCTCTCCTGAGTCTGTCCCCTCTCCGCAGTGTGTCCCCTCTCCCCAGTCTGTCCCCTCTCCCCAGTCAGTCCCCTCTCCCCAGTCTGTCCCCTCTCCCCAGTCTGTCCCCTCTCCCCAGTCTGTCCACTCTCCTCAATGTGTCCCCTCTCCCCAGTCTGTCCCCTTTTCCCAGTCTGTCCCCTCACCTCAGTGTGTCCACCCTCCCCAGTCTGTCCCCTCACCCCAGTCTTTCCCCTCTCCCCAGTCTGTCCCCTCTCCTCAGTCTGTCCCCTCTCCCCAGTCTGTCCCCTCTCATCAGTGTGTCCCCTCTCCCCAGTCTGTCCCCTCTCATCAGTGTGTCCCCTCTCCCCAGTCTATCCTCTCTCCCCAGTCTGTCCCCTCTCCTTAGTGTGTCCCCTCTCCCCAGTCTGTCCCCTCTCCTCAGTGTGCCCCCTCTCCCAAGTCTGTCCCCTATCCTCAATGTGTCCCCTCTCCCCAGTGTATCCTCTCCCCCCTGTCCCCTCTCCCCAGTCAGTCCCCTCTCCCCAGTATTTCCCCTCTCCCCAGTCTGTCCCCTCTATTCAGTGTGTCCCCTCTCCCCAATCGGTCCCCATTCCCCAGTCTGTCCCCTCTCCCCAGTCTGTCCCCTCTCCTGAGTCTGTCCCCTCTCCGCAGTGTGTCCCTTCTCCCCAGTCTGTCCCCTCCCCCAGTCAGTCCACTCTCCCAGTGTGCCCCTCTCCCCAGTCTGTCCACTCTCCTCAATGTGTCCCCTCTCCCCAGTCTGTCCCGTTTTCCCAGTCTGTCTCCTCACCTCAGTGTGTCCACCCTCCCCAGTCTGTCCCCTCTCCCCAGTCTTTCCCCTCTCCCCAGTGTGTCCCCTCTCCTCAGTGTTTCCCCTATTCCCAGTCTTTCCTCTCTCCCCAGTCTTCCCCTCCCGCCAGTCTGTCCCCTCTGCCCAGTCTGTCCCCTCTCCCCAGTCAGTCTCCTCTCCCCAGTCTGTCCCCTCTCCTCATTGTGTCCCCTCTCCCCTGTCTGCCCCCTCTCCCCAGTCAGTCCCCTCTCCCCAGTCTGTCCTGTCTCCAAAGTCTGTCCCCTCTCCCCAGTCTGTCCCCTCTCTTCATTGTGTCCCCTCTCCCCAGTCTGTCCCCTCTCCACTGTCTGTCTACTCTCCTCAGTGTGTCCGCTCTCCCCAGTCTGTCCCCTCTCTTCAGTGTGTCCCCTCTCCCAAGTTTGTCCCCTATACTCAGTGTGTCCCATCTCCCCAGTCTGTCCCCTCACCTCAGTATGTCCCTTCTCCCCAGTCTGTCCCCTCTCCTGAGTCTGTCCCCTCTCCGCAGTGTGTCCCTTCTCCCCAGTCTGTCCCCTCCCCCAGTCTGTCCACTCTCCCCAGTCTGTCCCCTCTCCCCAGTCTGTCCCCTCTCCCCAGTCTGTCCACTCTCCTCAATGTGTCCCCTCTCCCCAGTCTGTCCCCTTTTCCCAGTCTGTCCCCTCACCTCAGTGTGTCCACCCTCCCCAGTCTGTCCCCTCACCCCAGTCTGTCCCCTCTCCCCAGTCTGTCCCCTTTATTCAGTCTGTCCCCTCTCCCCAGTCTGTCCCCTCTCATCAGTGTGTCCCCTCTCCCCAGTCTGTCCCCTCTCATCAGTGTGTCCCCTCTCCCCAGTCTGTCCCCTCTCCCCAGTCTGTCCCCTCTCCTTAGTGTGTCCCCTCTCCCCAGTCTGTCCCCTCTCCTCAGTGTGCCCCCTCTCCCAAGTCTGTCCCCTATCCTCAATGTGTCCCCTCTCCCCAGTGTATCATCTCCCCCCTGTCCCCTCTCCCCAGTCAGTCCCCTCTCCCCAGTATTTCCCCTCTCCCCAGTCTGTCCCCTCTATTCAGTGTGTCCCCTCTCCCCAATCGGTCCCTATTCCCCAGTCTGTCCCCTCTCCCAAGTATTTCCCCTCTCATCAGTGTGTCCCCTCTCCCCAGTCAGTCCCCTCTCCCCAGTCTGTCTACTCTCCTCAGTGTGTCCCCTCTCCTCAGTGTGTCCGCTCTCCCCAGTCTGTCCCCTCTCCTCAGTGTGTCCCCTCTCCCCTGTCTGTTCCCTCTCCTCAATGTATCCCCTCTCTTCAGTTTGTCCCCACTCCTAAGTGTGTCACTTCCTCCCAGTCTGTCCCCTCTCTTCAGTGTGTAACTTCTCCCCAGTATGTCCCCTCTCCCCAGAGCATCCTCTCTCCCCTGTCTGTCCCCTCTCCCCAGTCGGTCCCCTCTCCTCAGTCTGTCCCCTCTCCCCATTATGTCCCCTGTCTCCTTTCTGTCCCTTCTCCTCAGTGTATCCCCTCTCCTCAGTGTGTCCCCTCTCCTCAGTGTGTCCCCTATTTACAGTCTGTCCCCTCTCCCCTGTCTGTCCCCTCATCACAGTCTTCCCCTCTCCTGAGTGTGTCCCCTCTCCTCAGGCTGTCCCTCTACCCACCGTGTCCCTTCTCCGCAGTGTCCCCTCTTCTCAGTGTGTCCCCTCTCCCCAGTCTTTCCCCTCTCCCCAGTCTGTCCCCTCTCTTCATTGTGTCCCCTCTCCCCAGTCTGTCCCCTCTCCCCAGTCTGTCTACTCTCCTCAGTGTGTCCGCTCTCCCCAGTTTGTGTGTCCCCTCTCCCAAGTCTGTCCCCTATCCTCAGTATGTCCCCTCTCCCCAGTCTTTCCCCTCCCTCCAGTCTGTCCCCTCTCATCAGTGTGTTCCCTCTGCCCAGTCTTTCTCCTCTCCCCAGTCAGTCTCCTCTACCCAGTCTGTCCCCTCTCCCCAGTCTGTCCCCTCTCCAAGTCTGTTCCCTCTCCAAAGTCTGTTCCTTCTCCCCAGGCTGTCCCTTCTCCTCAGTGTGTCCCCTTTCCCCAGTCTGTCTTCTCTCCCCGTCTGTCCCCTCTCCTCAGTGTATCTCTTTTCCCAAGTCGGTCCCCTCTCCCCAGTCTGTCCCCTCTCCTCAGTGTGTCCACACTCCCAGTCTGTTCCTCTCTCCTCAGTCTGTCCCCTCTTCCCAGTCATTCCCCTGTCCCCAGTCAGTCCCCTCTCCCCAGACTGTCCCCTCTCCCCAGTGTCCTCTCTCCCCTGTCTGTTCCTTGTCCTCAATGTATCCCCTCTCCTCAGTTTGTGTAATGATATAGAAATCACAAAGTTGTGGAGACCAGTAGCCAAGGTCAGCAATAATCCATTTCCGCAAACTTGTAGGTGAAAACAGGAACAAGGTTTATTGAAGTGATCAGAAACCACACAATAATCTGGCAAGGATCAATAGACAGGAAGTGCCTTATATAGGCCAAGGACCAGACACCTGACCAGACACAGCTGAAGAGACTTAGGTACTGATACAATTGCTAGCAGAGTCAAGCTTATAAGGTCTCAATGGAATTCACAACAGGCAGGCTGGCGCAGTGGTAGGGAAGAGGTATAGCAGCCTGGGGACCAGGGTTCAAAACCCAGCAGAGTCAATTCCTCACAGTTTGTCCCCTCTCCTCAGTGTGTCCCTTCCCCCCAGTCTGTCCCCTCTCTTCAGTGTGTAACTTCTCCCCTGTCTGTCCCCTCTCCTCAGTCAGTCCCCTCTCCCCAGTCCATCCCCTCTCGCCATTATTTCCCCTGTCTCCTTTCTGTCCCTTCTCCTCAGTGTATCCCCTCTCCTCAGTCTCTCCTCAGTTTGTCCCCTCTCCTCAGTGTGTCCACTATTTCCAGTCTGTCTCCTCATCCCAGCCTTCCCCTCTCCTGAGTGTGTCCCCTCTCCTCAGTCTGTCCCTCTACCCAGTGTGTCCCTTCTCCGCAGTGTCCCCTCTTCTCAGTGTGTCCCCTCTCCCCAGTCTGTCCCCTCTCCCCAGTCAGTCCCCTCTCCCCAGTCTGTCCCCTCTGCTCAGTGTTTCCAATCTCCCTTGTCTTTCCCCTCTCCTAAGTCTGTCCACTCTCCTCAGTGTGTCCCCTCTCCCCAGTCTTTCCCCTCTCCCCAGTCTGTCCCCTCTCCCCAGTCTGTCTACTCTCCTCATTGTGTCCGCTCTCCCAGTCTGTCCCCTCACCTCAGTGTGTCCACCCTCTCCAGTCTGTCCCCTCTCCCCAGTCTGTCCCCTCTATTCAGTGGGTCCCCATTCCCCAGTCTGTCCCCTCTCCCCAGTCTGTCCCCTCTACCTAGTGTGTCTCCTCTCCTCAGTGTGTCCCCTCTTACAAGTCTGTCCCCTATCCTCAGTGTGTCTCCTCTCTCCCCAGTCAGTCCCCTCTCCCTTGTATGTCCTCTCTCCCCATTATGTCCCCTGTCCCCTGTCTGTCCCCTCTCCTCAGTGTGTCCCTTCTCCCCAGTCGGTCCCCTCTCCTCATTCTGCCCCCTCTCCCCAGTCAGTCTCCTCTCCTCATTGTGTCCCCTCTCCCAAGTCTGCCCCCTCTCCCCAGTCAGTCTCCTCTCCCCAGTCTGACCCCTCTCCTCAATGTGTCCCCTCTCCCCAGTGTATCCTCTCCCCAGTCAGTCCCCTCTCCCCAGTCTGTCCCCTCTATTCAGTGTGTCCCCATTCCCCAGTATGTCCCCTCTCCCCAGTCTGTCCCCTCTCTGCAGTGTGTCCCTTCTCCCCAGTCTGTCCCCTCCCCCAGTCAGTCCACTCTCCCAGTGTGCCCCTCTCCCCAGTCTGTCCACTCTCCTCAATGTGTCCCCTCTCCCCAGTCTGTCCCCTTTGTCCAGTCTGTCTCCTCACCTCAGTGTGTCCACCCTCCCCAGTCTGTCCCCTCTCCCCAGTCTTTCACCTCTCCCCAGTGTGTCCCCTCTCCTCAGTGTTTCCCCTATTCCCAGTCTTTCCTCTCTCCCCAGTCTTCCCCTCCCGCCAGTCTGTCCCCTCTGCCCAGTCTGTCGTCTGTCCCCTCTCCTCATTGTGTCCCCTCTCCCCAGTCTGCCCCCTCTCCCCAGTCAGTCCCCTCTACCCAGTCTGTCCTGTCTCCAAAGTCTGTCCCCTCTACCCAGTCTGTCCCCTCTCTTCATTGTGTCCCCTCTCCCCTGTCTGTCTACTCTCCTCAGTGTGTCCGCTCTCCCCAGTCTGTCCCCTCTCCTCAGTGTGTCCCCTCTCCCAAGTTTGTCCCCTATCCTCAGTGTGTCCTATCTCCCCAGTCTGTCCCCTCACCTCAGTATGTCCCCTCTCCCCAGTCTGTCCCCTCTCCTGAGTGTGTCCCCTCTCCGCAGTGTGTCCCTTCTCCACAGTCTGTCCCCTCCCCCAGTCAGTCCACTCTCCCAGACTGTCCCCTCTCCCCAGTCTGTCCCCTCTCCCCAGTCTGTCCACTCTCCTCAATGTGTCCCCTCTCCCCAGTCTGTCCCCTTTTCCCAGTCTGTCCACTCACCTCAGTGTGTCCACCCTCCCCAGTCTGTCCCCTCACCCCAGTATTTCCCCTCTCCCCAGTCTGTCCCCTCTCTCCAGTCTGTCCCCTCTCCCCAGTCTGTCCCCTCTCATCAGTGTGTCCCCTCTCCCCAGTCTGTCCCCTCTCATCAGTGTGTCCCCTCTCCCCAGTCTGTGCCCTCTCCCCAGTCTGTCTACTCTCCTTAGTGTGTCCCCTCTCCCCAGTCTGTCCCCTCTCCCCAGTGTGCCCCCTCTCCCAAGTCTGTCCCCTATCCTCAATGTGTCCCCTCTCCCCAGTGTATCCTCTCCCCCTGTCCCCTCTCCCCAGTCAGTCCCCTCTCCCCAGTATTTCCCCTCTCCCCAGTCTGTCCCCTCTATTCAGTGTGTCCCCTCTCCCCAATCGGTCCCCATTCCCCAGTCTGTCCCCTCTCCCAAGTCTTTCCCCTCTCATCAGTGTGTCCCCTCTCCCCAGTCTGTCCCCTCTCCCCAGTCTGTCTACTCTCCTCAGTGTGTCCCCTCTCCCCAGTCTGTCCCCTCTCCTCAGTGTGTCCCCTCTCCCAAGTCTGTCCCCTCTCCTTAGTGTATCCCCTCTTCTCAGTATGTCCCTTCTCCTCAGTGTGTCCCCTATTCCCAGTCTGTCCTCTCTCCCCAGTCTTTCCCCTCACGCCAGTCTGTCCCCTCTCATCAGTGTGTCCTCTCTGCCCAGTCTGTCTCCTCTCTCCAGTCAGTTTTCTCTACCCAGTCTGTCTCCAAAGTCTGTCCCCTCTCCCCAATCTGGCCGTTCTCCTCAGTATGTCCCCTTTCCCCAGTCTGTCTTCTCTCCACAGTCTGTCCCATCTCCTTAGTCAGTCCCGTCTCCAAAGTCTGTCCCCTCTCCCCAGTCTGTCCTTCTCCTTAGTGTGTTCTCTCTCCCAAGTCTGTCCCCTCTCCTCAGTGTGTCCCCTCTCCCCAGACTATCCCCTCTCCTCAGTGTGTCCCCTCTCCCCAGACTATCCCCTCTCCCCAGTCGGTCCCCTTTCCCCAGTGTGTCTCCTCTCAAATGTCTGTCCCCTCTCCTCAATGTGTCCCCTCTCCCCAGTCTTTCCCCTCTCGCCAATCTGTCCCCTCTCGCCAAGCCTGTCCTCTTTCCACAGTGTGTCTCCTCTCCTCTGTCTGTTCCCTCTCCTCAGTGTATCCCCTCTCCTCAGTGTGCCCCCTCTCCTCAGTATGTCCCCTCTCCTCAGTGTATCCCCTCTCTGCAGTGTGCCCCATCTCCTCAGTGTGTCCCCTCTTACCAGTCTGTCCCCTCTCCCCAGTCTGTCCCCTCACCCCAGTCTGCCCCTATACTCAGTGTGTCCCCTATACCCAGTCTGTCCCATCTCTTCAGTGTGTCTCCTCTCCCCAGACTGTCCCCTCTCCCCAGTCTGTCCCCTCTGCTCAGTGTGTCCACACTCCTCAGTGTGTCCCCTCTCCCCAGTCTGTCACCTCTCCCCAGTCTTTCCCCTCTCCCCAGTCTGTCCCCTCTCTTTATTGTGTCCCCTCTCCCCAGTCTGTCCCCTCTCCCCAGTCTGTCTACGCTCCTCATTGTGTCCGCTCTCCGCAGTCTGTCCCCTCACCTCAGTGTGTCCACCCTCTCCAGTCTGTCCTCTCTCCCCAGTCTGTCCCCTCTATTCAGTGTGTCCCCTCTCCCCAGATGGTCCCCATTCCCCAGTCTGTCCCCTCTCCCTAGTCTGTCCCCTCTCCTCAGTGTGTCCCCTCTCCCAAGTCTGTCCCCTATCCTCAGTGTATCCTCTCTCCACAGTCTGTCCCATCTCCTTAGTCAGTCCCGTCTCCAAAGTCTGTCCCCTCTCACCAGTCTGTCCTTCTCCTTAGTGTGTCCTCTCTCCCAAGTCTGTCCCCTCTCCTCAGTGTGTCCCCTCTCCCCAGACTATCCCCTCTCCTCAGTGTGTCCCCTCTCCCCAGACTATCCCCTCTCCCCAGTCTGTCCCCTTTCCCCAGTGTGTCTCCTCTCCAATGTCTGTCCCCTCTCTTCAATGTATCCCCTCTCTGCAGTGTGTCCCCTCTCCTCAGTGTGTCGCCTCTTACCAGTTTGTCCCCTCTCCCCAGTCTGTCCCCTCATCCCAGTCTACCCCTATACTTAGTGAGTCCCCTATCCCCAGTCTGTCCCCTCTCTTCAGTGTGTCCCCTCTCCCCAGTGTTTCCCCTCTCGCCAGTCTGTCCCCTCTACTCAGTGTGTCCCCTCTCCCCAGACTGTCCCCTCTCCCCAGTCAATCTCCTCTCTCCAGTCTGTCCCCTCTCCTCAGTGTGTACCCTCTCCCCAGTCTGTCCCCTCTCCCCAGTCAGTCCCCTCTCCCCAGTCTGTTCCCTCTCCAAAGTCTGTTCCCTCTCCCCAGTCTGTCCCTTCTCCTCAGTGTTTCCCCTTTCCTCAGTCTGTCTTCTCTCCCCAGTCTGCCCCTCTCCTCAGTGTGTCTTCTCTCCCCAGTCGGTCCCCTCTCCCCAGTCTGTCCCCTCTCCTCAGCGTGTCCACACTCCCAGTCTGTCACCTCTCACCAGTCTGTCCCATTTCCTCAGTGTGTCCCCTATCCCCAGTCTGTCCCTAATACACAGTCAGTCCCCTCGTTCCAGTCTGTCGCTAATATCCAGTCAGTCCCCTCTTTCCAGTCTGTCCCCACTCCTCAACTTGTCCCCTCTCCACAGTCTGTCCCCTCTCCTTAGTCAGTCCCATCTCCAAAGTCTGTCCCTTCTCCCAAGCCTGTCCCCTTTCCACAGTGTGTCTCCTCTCCTCTGTCTGTTCCCTCTCCTCAGTGTATCCCCTCTCCTCAGTGTGCCCCTTCTCCTCAGTATGTCCCCTCTCCTCAGTGTATCCCCTCTCTGCAGTGTGCCCCATCTCCTCAGTGTGTCCCCTCTTACCAGTCTGTCCCCTCTCCCCAGTCTGTCCCCTCACCCCAGTCTGCCCCTATACTCAGTGTGTCCCCTATACCCAGTCTGTCCCCTCTCTTCAGTGTGTCCCCTCTCCCCAGACTGTCCCCTCTCCCCAGTCTGTCCCCTCTGCTCAGTGTGTCTAATCTCCCTTGTCTTTCCCCTCTCCTCAGTCTGTCCACACTCCTCAGTGTGTCCCCTCTCCCCAGTCTGTCACCTCTCCCCAGTCTTTCCCCTCTCCCCAGTCTGTCCCCTCTCTTCATTGTGTCCCCTCTCCCCAGTCTGTCCCCTCTCCCCAGTCTGTCTACGCTCCTCATTGTGTCGGCTCTCCCCAGTCTGTCCCCTCACCTCAGTGTGTCCACCCTCTCCAGTCTGTCCTCTCTCCCCAGTCTGTCCCCTCTATTCAGTGTGTCCCCTCTCCCCAGATGGTCCCCATTCCCCAGTCTGTCCCCTCTCCCCAGTCTGTCCCCTCTCTTCAGTGTGTCCCCTCTCCCCAGTCTGTCCCCTCTCCCTAGTCTGTCCCCTCTCCTCAGTGTGTCCCCTCTCCCAAGT
>JAPZIH010000330.1:0-17500 GCA_027410445.1 Discoglossus pictus
TAGACCAGTATCAGGACAGTTACTACAGGAGCACCTACACCAGATCTGTATCCCTAGAACCAGGACAGTTACTACAGGAGCACCTACACCAGGATCTGTATCCCTAGACCAGCATCAGGACAGATTACTACAGGAGCACCTACACCAGGATCTGTATCCTTAGACCAGCAACAGGACAGTTACTACAGGAGCACCAACACCAGGATCTGTATCCCTAGACCAGTATCAGGACAGTTACTACAGGAGCACCTACACCAGGATCGTATCCCTAGACCAGTATCAGGACAGTTACTACAGGAGCACCTACACCAGATCTGTAACCCTAGACCAGTATCAGGACAGTTACTACAGAGCACCTACACCAGGATCTGTATCCTAGACCAGTATCAGGACAGTTACAACAGGAGCACCTACACCAGGATCTGAACCTAGACCAGTATCAGGACAGTTACTACAGGAGCACCTACACCAGGATCTCTATCCCTAGACCAGTATCAGGACCGTTACTACAGGAGCACCAACACCAGGAACTGGTGATCCCAATACCAGTACCAGGACAGTTACTACAGGAGCACCTACACCAGATCTGTATCCAGACCAGTATCAGGTACAGTTTACTACAGGAACACCTACACCAGGAACTTATCCCAAGACCAGCATCAGTGATAGTTACTACATGAAGCACCTACACCAGGATCATAGCCCTAGACCATAACCGATAGGACATTTTTGACTACATGAGGCACCCTACACCAGTGATTCTGTATCCCTAGACCATAACAAGGACAGTTACTTAACAGAACACCTACACCAGGATCTTAATCCCTAGACCATAATCAGGTACAGTTACCACAAGAGCAACCTACACCAGAACTTTATCCCTAACCAGTACCAGGACAGTTACTAGCTAGTATCACCTACCCCAGGATTCATAATTCCCTAGACCAGTATCAGGACAGTTACTACAGGAGTCACCGTACACCAGGATCTGTATCCCTAACCAGTATCAGGACAGTTACTACATGAGCACCTACACCAGGATCTGTATCCCTAGACTCATCAGTCAGGACAGTTACTACAGGAGCACCTACACCAGGATCTGTATCCCTAGACCAGTATCAGGACAGTTACTTACAGGAGCACCTACACCAGGATCTGTATCCCTAGACCAGTATCAGGGACAGTTACTACAGGAGCACCTACACCAGGATCTGTATCCCTAGACCAGTATCAGGACAGTGTACTACAGGAGCACCTACACCAGGATCTGTATCCCTAGACCAGTATCAGGACAGTTACTACAGGAGCACCTACACCAGGATCTGTATCCCTAGACCAGTATCAGGACAGTTACTACAGGAGCACCTACACCAGGATCTGTATCCCTAGACCAGTATCAGGACAGTTACTACAGGAGCACCTACACCAGGATCTGTATCCCTAGACCAGTATCAGGACAGTTACTACAGGAGCACCTACACCAGGATCTGTATCCCTAGACCAGTATCAGGACAGTTACTACAGGAGCACCTACACCAGGATCTGTATCCCTAGACCAGTATCAGGACAGTTACTACAGGAGCACCTACACCAGGATCTGTATCCCTAGACCAGTATCAGGACAGTTACTACAGGAGCACCTACACCAGGATCTGTATCCCTAGACCAGTATCAGGACAGTTACTACAGGAGCACCTACACCAGGATCTGTATCCCTAGACCAGTATCAGGACAGTTACTACAGGAGCACCTACACCAGGATCTGTATCCCTAGACCTGTATCAGGACAGTTACTACAGGAGCACCTACACCAGGATCTGTATCCCTAGACCAGTATCAGGACAGTTACTACAGGAGCACCTACACCAGGATCTGTATCCCTAGACCAGTATCAGGACAGTTACTACAGGAGCACCTACACCAGGATCTGTATCCCTAGACCAGTATCAGGACAGTTACTACAGGAGCACCTACACCAGGATCTGTATCCCTAGACCAGTATCAGGACAGTTACTACAGGAGCACCTACACCAGGATCTGTATCCCTAGACCAGTATCAGGACAGTTACTACAGGAGCACCTACACCAGGATCTGTATCCCTAGACCAGTATCAGGACAGTTACTACAGGAGCACCTACACCAGGATCTGTATCCCTAGACCAGTATCAGGACAGTTACTACAGGAGCACCTACACCAGGATCTGTATCCCTAGACCAGTATCAGGAACAGTTACTACAGGGAGCACCTACACCAGGATCTTATCCTAGACTCAGTATCGAGGACAGTTACTACAGGTTCACCTACACCAGGATCTGTATCCCTAGACAGTATCAGGGACAGTTACTACAGGAGCACCTACACCAGGATCTGTATCCCTAGAACCAGTATCAGGACAGTTACTACAGGAGCACCTACACCAGGTATCTGTATCCCTAGATCCATATCAGGACAGTTACTACAGGAGCACCTACACCAGGATCTGTATCCCTAAACCAGTATCAGGACAGTTACTACAGGAGCACCTACACCAGGGATCTGTATCCTAGACCAGTATCAGGACAGTTACTACAGGAGCACCTACACCAGGATCTGTATCCCTAGACCAGTATCAGGACAGTTACTACAGGAGCACCTACACCAGGATCTGTATCCCTAGACCAGTATCAGGACAGTTACTACAGGAGCACCTACACCAGGATCTGTATCCCTAGACCAGTATCAGGACAGTTACTACAGGAGCACCTACACCAGGATCTGTATCCCTAGACCAGTATCAGGACAGTTACTACAGGAGCACCTACACCAGGATCTGTATCCCTAGACCAGTATCAGGACAGTTACTACAGGAGCACCTACACCAGGATCTGTATCCCTAGACCAGTATCAGGACAGTTACTACAGGAGCACCTACACCAGGATCTGTATCCCTAGACCAGTATCAGGACAGTTACTACAGGAGCACCTACACCAGGATCTGTATCCCTAGACCAGTATCAGGACAGTTACTACAGGAGCACCTACACCAGGATCTGTATCCCTAGACCAGTATCAGGACAGTTACTACAGGAGCACCAACACCAGGATCTGTATCCCTAGACCAGTATCAGGACAGTTACTACAGGAGCACCTACACCAGGATCTGTATCCCTAGACCAGTATCAGGACAGTTACTACAGGAGCACCTACACCAGGATCTGTATCCCTAGACCAGTATCAGGACAGTTACTACAGGAGCACCTACACCAGGATCTGTATCCTAGACCAGTATCAGGACAGTTACTACAGGAGCACCTACACCAGGATCTGTATCCCTAGACCAGTATCAGGACAGTTACTACAGGAGCACCTACACCAGGATCTGTATCCCTAGACCAGTATCAGGACAGTTACTACAGGAGCACCTACACCAGGATCTGTATCCCTAGACCAGTATCAGGACAGTTACTACAGGAGCACCTACACCAGGATCTGTATCCCTAGACCAGTATCAGGACAGTTTACTACAGGAGCACCTACACCAGGATCTGTATCCCTAGACCAGTATCAGGACAGTTACTACAGGAGCACCTACACCAGGATCTGTATCCCTAGACCAGTATCAGGACAGTTACTACAGGAGCACCTACACCAGGATCTGTATCCCTAGACCAGTATCAGGACAGTTACTACAGGAGCACCTACACCAGGATCTGTATCCCTAGACCAGTATCAGGACAGTTTACTACAGGAGCACCTACACCAGGATCTGTATCCCTAGACCAGTATCAGGACAGTTACTACAGGAGCACCTACACCAGGATCTGTATCCCTAGACCAGTATCAGGACAGTTACTACAGGAGCACCTACACCAGGATCTGTTATCCCTAGACCAGTATCAGGACAGTTACTACAGGAGCACCTACACCAGGATCTGTATCCCTAGACCCAGTATCAGGACAGTTACTACAGGAGCACCTACACCAGGATCTGTATCCCTAGACCAGTATCAGGACAGTTACTACAGGAGCACCTACACCAGGATCTGTATCCCTAGACCAGTATCAGGACAGTTACTACAGGAGCACCTACACCATGATCTGTATCCCTAGACCAGTATCAGGACAGTTACTACAGGAGCACCTACACCAGGATCTGTATCCCTAGACCAGTATCAGGACAGTTACTACAGGAGCACCTACACCAGATCTGTATCCTAGACCAGTATCAGGACAGTTACTACAGGAGCACCTACACCAGGATCTGTATCCCTAGACCAGTATCAGGACAGTTACTACAGGAGCACCTACACCAGGATCTGTATCCCTAGACCAGTATCAGGACAGTTACTACAGGAGCACCTACACCAGGATCTGTATCCCTAGACCAGTATCAGGACAGTTACTACAGGAGCACCTACACCAGGATCTGTATCCCTAGACCAGTATCAGGACAGTTACTACAGGAGCACCTACACCAGGATCTGTATCCCTAGACCAGTATCAGGACAGTTACTACAGGAGCACCTACACCAGGATCTGTATCCCTAGACCAGTATCAGGACAGTTACTACAGGAGCACCTACACCAGGATCTGTATCCTAGACCAGTATCAGGACAGTTACTACAGGAGCACCTACACCAGGATCTGTATCCCTAGACCAGTATCAGGACAGTTACTACAGGAGCACCTACACCAGGATCTGTATCCTAGACCAGTATCAGGACAGTTACTACAGGAGCACCTACACCAGGATCTGTATCCCTAGACCAGTATCAGGACAGTTACTACAGGAGCACCTACACCAGGATCTGTATCCCTAGACCAGTATCAGGACAGTTACTACAGGAGCACCTACACCAGGATCTGTATCCCTAGACCAGTATCAGGACAGTTACTACAGGAGCACCTACACCAGGATCTGTATCCCTAGACCAGTATCAGGACAGTTACTACAGGAGCACCTACACCAGGATCTGTATCCCTAGACCAGTATCAGGACAGTTACTACAGGAGCACCTACACCAGGATCTGTATCCCTAGACCAGTATCAGGACAGTTACTACAGGAGCACCTACACCAGGATCTGTATCCCTAGACCAGTATCAGGACAGTTACTACAGGAGCACCTACACCAGGATCTGTATCCGTAGACCAGTATCAGGACAGGTTACTAGCAGGGAGCACCTACACCAGGATCTGTATCCCTAGACAGTATCAGGACAGTTACTACAGGAGCACGCTAAACCAGAGGATCTGTATCCATCTACCAGTATCAGGACAGTTACTACAGGAGTAGCACGACACCAGGATCATCTATCCCTAGACGCAGTATCAGGACAGTTACTAACATGGTGCACCTACACCAGGATCTGTATCCTAGACCAGCATCAGGACTGTTACTACAGGAGCACCTACACCAGGATCTGTATCCTTGGTCAGTACCATATCGGACAGTTGACATACAGGAGCAACTCTACACCAGGTCTGTATCCCTAGGACCAGTATCAAGACAGTTACTACAGGAGCACCTACACCAGGATTCTGTATCCCTAGACCAGGTATCGGGTAGGGACAGTTTACTACAGGAGCACCTACACCAGGATCGGTATCCTAACCAGTATCACGACAGTTTACTAGCAGGAGCACCTACACCAGGAGTCTGTATCCCTAGGACAGTATCAGACATGGTTACTACAGGAGCACCTCACCAGGATCTGTATCCCTAGACCAGTATCAGGACAGTTACTACAGGAGCACCTACACCAGGATCTGTATCCCTAGACCAGTATCAGGACAGTTACTACAGGAGCACCTACACCAGGATCTGTATCCCTAGACCAGTATCAGGACAGTTTACTACAGGAGCACCTACACCAGGATCTGTATCCCTAGACCAGTATCAGGACAGTTACTACAGGAGCACCTACACCAGGATCTGTATCCCTAGACCAGTATCAGGACAGTTACTACAGGAGCACCTACACCAGGATCTGTATCCCTAGACCAGTATCAGGACAGTTACTACAGGAGCACCTACACCAGGATCTGTATCCCTAGACCAGTATCAGGACAGTTACTACAGGAGCACCTACACCAGGATCTGTATCCCTAGACCAGTATCAGGACAGTTACTACAGGGAGCACCTACACCAGGATCTGTATCCCTAGACCAGTATCAGGACAGTTACTACAGGAGCACCTACACCAGGATCTGTATCCCTAGACCAGTATCAGGACAGTTACTACAGGAGCACCTACACCAGGATCTGTATCCCTAGACCAGTATCAGGACAGTTACTACAGGAGCACCTACACCAGGATCTGTATCCCTAGACCAGTATCAGGACAGTTACTACAGGAGCACCTACACCAGGATCTGTATCCCTAGACCAGTATCAGGACAGTTACTACAGGAGCACCTACACCAGGATCTGTATCCCTAGACCAGATCAGGACAGATACTACAGGAGCACCTACACCAGGATCTGTATCCCTAGACCAGTATCAGGACAGTTACTACAGGAGCACCTACACCAGGATCTGTATCCCTAGACCAGTATCAGACAGTTACTACAGGAGCACCTACACCAGGATCTGTATCCCTAGACCAGTATCGGGACAGTTACTACAGGAGCACCTACACCAGGATCTGTATCCTTAGACCAGTATCAGGACATTTACTACAAGAGCACCTACACCAGGATCTGTATCTCTAGACCAGTATCAGGACAGTTATTACAGGTGCACCTACACCAGGATCTGTTTCCCTAGACCAGTATCAGGACAGTTACTACAGGAGCACCTACACCAGGATCTGTATCCCTAGACCAGTATCAGGACAGTTACTACAGGAGCACCTACACCAGGATCTGTATCCCTAGACCAGTATCAGGACAGTTACTACAGGAGCACCTACACCAGGATCTGTATCCCTAGACCAGTATCAGGACATTTACTACAAGAGCGCCTACACCAGGATCTCTATCCCTAGACCAGTATCAGGACAGTTACTACAGGAGCACCTACACCAGGATCTGTATCCCTAGACCAGTATCAGGACAGTTACTACAGGAGCGCCTACACCAGGATCTGTATCCCTAGACCAGTATCAGGACAGTTACTACAGGAGCACCTACACCAGGATCTGTATCCCTAGACCAGTATCAGGACAGTTACTACAGGAGCACCTACACCAGGATCTGTATCCCTAGACCAGTATCAGGACAGTTACTACAGGAGCACCTACACCAGTATCTGTATCCCTAGACCAGTATCAGGACAGTTACTACAGGAGCACCTACACCAGGATCTGTATCCCTAGACCAGTATCAGGACAGTTAGTACAGGAGCACCTACACCAGGATCTGTATCCCTAGACCAGTATCAGGACAGTTAGTACAGGAGCACCTACACCAGGATCTCTATCCCTAGACCAGTATCAGGGCAGTTACTACAGGAGCACCTACACCAGGATCTGTATCCCTAGACCAGTATCAGGACAGTTACTACAGGAGCACCTACACCAGGATCTGTATCCTTAGACCAGTATCAGGACAGTTACTGTAGGAGCACCTACACCAGGATCTGTATCCCTAGACCAGTATCAGGACAGTTACTACAGGAGCACCTACACCAGGATCTGTATCCCTAGACCAGTATCAGGACATTTACTACAGGAGCACCTACACCAGGATCTGTATCCCTAGACCAGTATCAGGACATTTACTACAGGAGCACCTACACCAGGATCTGTATCCTTAGACCAGTATCAGGACAGTTACTACAGGAGCACCTACACCAGGATCTGTATCCCTAGACCAGCATCAGGACAGTTACTACAGGAGCACCTACACCAGGATCTGTATCCCTAGACCAGCATCAGGACAGTTACTACAGGAGCACCTACACCAGGATCTGTATCCCTAGACCAGTATCAGGACTGTTACTACAGGAGCACCTACACCAGGATCTGTATCCCTAGACCAGTATCGGGACAGTTACTACAGGAGCACCTACACCAGGATCTGTATCCCTAGACCAGTATCAGGACAGCTACTACAGGAGCACCTACACCAGGATCTGTATCCCTAGTCCAGCATCAGGACAGTTACTACAGGAGCACCTACACCAGGATCTGTATCCCTAGACCAGTATCAGGACAGTTACTACAGGAGCACCTACACCAGGATCTATATCCCTAGACCAGTATCAGGACAGTTACTACAGGAGCACCTACACCAGGATCTGTATCCCTAGACCAGTATCAGGACATTTACTACAGGAGCACCTACACCAGGATCTGTATCCCTAGACCTGTATCAGGACAGTTACTACAGGAGCACCTACACCAGGATCTGTATCCCTAGACCAGTATCAGGACACTTACTACAGGAGCACCTACACCAGGATCTGTATCCCTAGACCAGTATCAGGACAGTTACTACAGGAGCACCTACACCAGGATCTGTATCCCTAGACCAGTATCAGGACAGTTACTACAGGAGCACCTACACCAGGATCTGTATCCCTAGACCAGCATCAGGACAGTTACTACAGGAGCACCTACACCAGGATCTGTATCCCTAGACCAGTATCAGGACAGTTACTACAGGAGCACCTACACCAGGATCTGTATCCCTAGACCAGTATCAGGACAGTTACTACAGGAGCACCTACACCAGGATCTGTATCCTTAGACCAGTATCAGGACAGTTACTACAGGAGCACCTACACCAGGATCTGTATCCCTAGACCAGTATCAGGACAGTTACTACATGAGCACCTACACCAGGATCTGTATCTCTAGACCAGTATCAGGACAGTTACTACAGGAGCACCTACACCAGGATCTCTATCCCTAGACCAGTATCAGGACAGTTACTACAGGAGCACCTACACCAGGATCTGTATCTCTAGACCAGTATCAGGACACTTACTACAGGAGCACCTACACCAGGATCTGTATCTCTAGACCAGTATCAGGACAGTTACTACAGGAGCACCTACACCAGGATCTGTATCCCTAGACCAGTATCAGGACACTTACTGATTGTAACTCAGCATCCAAGGCAGGATCAGCAAAGATATCCCAGGGTTGGTGTAAGGATTAAATAGCATGGTCCACTCACATAGTGCAGTTTCTGTCCATGTGGGGTAACATTATCTAGATGATGTCATAGTTATTAATTACCCCCTGTATGTCTGAGTGTGTAACCATGAGCTCTCCTGCTTGTTGTCCCCGGTAGGGGATAATCACATACAATGGATGAGATAGGTCCGGGGCTTTTGATAACATCTGAGTTCTTGCTGGCCATACATACATTTTTAACCCACAGTTTCAATGCAATCACATCCTAGGGAAAAGTTTCCTAGGACCACGAGCTAGGCTGTAGTATCAGACCATGAAGGGATCGCTCACATTGGTCCATAGCGGGTCTATAATTATATTTCTGTGAATGTTAGAGAGGTTATGAATCTTGACTCATATCCAAGTATGCTTTGTTATTTGCTTTTAAAGTGCCCCAATTTGTCAGTAAGCCCTTTGCGCGACCTCCTTGGCAGCAATAACCTGTGGTTCCATTTTGGCAATTTGCGGGCTTAACGGAGGGCTTCGAAAAAGGAAAATCAGAGCACTTAAATAGCGATTTGTGATTTTAGTGGCCGCAACTCTTGCGGTTGTGTAAGATCAAAGGCTTTGAGGCAAATATAATATTATATATTTTTTTCATATGATATTTTATTGAATCTATGTCCATTCATCCTATGGGACGATAAGATAACTGAGGAAGCTCTGAAGAAGAGAGAAACGCGTCATATATATATATTTTTTTTTTATTGATTGGTGATTTTTAAATTGTTTTTATGAGACACTTCATCTGTTTAGTGAAGGTCTTAATTCATTAAATTGTATTGATACATGACAAAATGATTTGGAATTTTTTGATCCCATGAAAAATACCGGTACAGTCAGGAATTGTTCAGAAGCTGCCACATATAATTCATGTGAATAGAAGGTGGAAGATTAAGAATCTCCGATATCTGTGTATTATACCTCATACGTGTGAGGTTTCAGCATGTGCGTGTGCATGTGCGTGTGCATTTGTTACACACATTTGTGACATTAGAATTTCATGTCTTCTGAGATGGTTTCCAAAGTTTAATCTGCACCAGGGTGGGCGCCTCTTTCTCTTTTTGTTTTTTTAAAGATTCTTTGAGGGAAGTAACTTGAGATTTGACGCATCGCAATGGATCGCGGGTCGTAGCACGTAACTCGATCGGAGCCCGCAAACAGAAGGCAATTGAATAGCAAAGTAGCTAGCGACCACCATTTGCGAGCTCGGATCCCAGAATCGCAGCAGTACCATGAGGATGCAAGTCTGGTTATGTATGTGGCCCTCTGCACCAGGGATAACTGGGTACACGTACCTTTAACCAGAAATCCCCATCTTCCTGCTCCCCAAGTTCCCAGTACCGGGGTGTCCCACTATCATGCACCTCCTGGTCTGTAGTCCCCTTTCTCAGAGTAATATAACACAACAGGAAAGAGATAACTTGAACTTGATCAATTAAGTAAGGCCGTAACTCTCGATTAGAAACAGAGATCGTCATTATAACGTCAATGAAAACTGGAGGTTGGATTTCAAAGTCCTACGGGCTTGAATTACGAGTTACGATCTGACCCACATTCCTGATAAAATGCAATATTGATAAAGCCGTAAATATGATATTCTATCACAAGCGTGTGCCATTATATGTATTAACACATTGATTGCCGGAATCGATATAACACGGAAATTACACATGAAATAGAGTATTTTTCTGGGCCGATTTGCGGGGTTGAAAATGTTGTGCTATTAATTCTAAGACCTAACATCACTTTCCTTTTTAATAAAAGTACAGTAGTGTGTGTGTATATGTGCATTTAAAGTGCTCCGGACATGTCATTAGGCCCTTTGCGAGTCCTCTTTGGTACCCGTGACTTGTGGTTCGACTTTTGCCATTTGCGAGCTTGATGGCTCGCTTTGTGAGGGGGAATCGGAGCAATTGAATAGCGATTTACGATTTTAGCGTTCACAACTCTTGCAGCCGTTAAATATCAAAGGCTGGAAGGGGCATTAACTTGCGATGTGACCATCGCAGTGAATCGGAGGCCGGAGCCCTCAACACGATCAGAGCCCGCAAAATAAGTTACAGCCTCCGTTTCTGAAGCCCGGATCTCCCGATGCATCAATTGAATGACTCATTGACTGTGTTCTTGATGAAATGGGGATACTTGGTCAGATTATTTGCCTCCTGAGGTATCTGTATAGGGACCAAGAAGCAACAGTTAGAGTCGAGTGTGGAACAACTGAATGACTCAAGATTGGGAATGGAGTACGACAAGGGTCGATATCATCGATCTATGTCTATTTAATAAATATGCAAAAACGCATCATGTGCTGTAAACAAAAACTGGAAATAAAATTGCAGAAAAAAATATGAACACCCCGGATATGTGGGTGGTATCTCCATGATGAGTGAAATGGAGGAATTGAAGAGCCCGCTGATGAAGGTGAAAGAGGAAAGTATAAAAGATGGGTTGCCTCCAAACATCAAACAGACTAAGGTTATGTCAACACACCTGTTATCCCTTGGCAAACAGATGAGGAAAACATGTTATTTTCCTGGGTGCAAAGGCTTCTTGGAAGGAAAGCTAGGACAAATCTGGAGATGTTAAACAGCAAAGTCATCACATTGGCCACAAAAGTCATATTAGTCAGAGCTTTGGTCTTCCCAGTGATAACATCTGGCTGTGAGAGCTGGCTGGACCATAGGAATGGTCTATTGCAGGAGGGTCGATGCTTTTGAATTTTGGCATTGGATGAAGCCATTGAGAGCCCCAGTGGACTGCAAGAAGATTAAATCAATTCATACCCCAAATAAAACCAGGTGGCTCACTAAAAGTCAAATATTTTTGGCACCCAATGAGAAGACTGAGAACACTTTGATGCTATGAAAGATGGAGAAGAAATGTCGAGAGACAACAGAGATATAATAGGTTGATTATTAAGGAAGCCATGAACATGAACGTGCAAACAGAGGCGGCGGTACTGCTGGTGCAGACGGTGCAAGGCACCAAGGCCCCTGACCTCTGAGGGGCCCTCGTGGACTTCCCGTGGGTCCCCTGTGGCTCCAACTGGTCTGCTGTTGTCCCTGCAGTTCCGGTGTGGTCCCTGCGGGTCTCGTGGCCCCCGCAGACCTCCCGTGGGTTCCCTGTAGCCCCTTATGGCCCACTGTGGTCCCCCACTTGGCACAGGGGCCATTTGTGTCCCCTACCGTGGCATATGGCCCCCGCGGACCTCCTATGCATCCCATGCAGGCCCTTGAGGCTTACTGTAGCCCCCAGGGGCGTCCCATCAAGCCATGTGGCCCTCACAGCACCTTATGGCCCCCATGGACCTCCCGTGGTTGCCCTCCAACCTCTTATAGCTCACTGTGTGTCCCAGGGGGCCCCCTGCAGGCCCTGTGGCCCACTGTGGCCCCCCACTGTGCCCCACAGACCCTGTGGCCCCTTATGGTCCCCGTGGACCAAGTGTGGCCCCTTGCAGACCTCTGCTGCCTCCCTCAGCCTCCTGTGGCCCCTCACAGACCTCTGTGGCCTCACTCAGCTCCTGTGGTCCCCAAAGCTCCCTGTGTCCTCCCTTGGCCCCTTGTAGCCCCCTCGGTCCTTGCTGGCCCCTGCGGCCCCCTCAGACCTCTGTGGCCCCCCTCGGCCCTCTGACCTGCAGTGGACCCTTCCCACTCACTAAGATATATTCTCACAAATATATATAGACTAGCGACTTGCCCTTAAAAAAATTACGGCAATAACATTTTAAGCCTGGCAAATGCCTTTTGCCACACAATCTGAGCACCTTCGGTGCTCATTGCAAGCCTCTCCCCCCGTCTACTTTACAGGCCTCGCAATGAGCGCCTCAAATATGACAGCAATACAATTTTAAGCCTGGCAATGGTGTTTGCCACACATTGCGATGACCCCCCCCCCCCCCCCCGCTAACCTGCCTGCATTGCGATGAACACCTTTGGTGCTCATCACAGGCCTTGCAATGAGCGCTCATAGCGATCCGCCCTCCCCTCTACCTTACTGGCCTTGTGATGAGGTTTGACGTTCATCACGGGCCTCACTGTGAGCGCCATTGCGAACCTCCCCCTCTTTACTTCCTCCCCCTGTCTCTTCCCGCCCTTCCCCTGTGTCTCTTTTTCCGCTCCTCCCCTGTGTCTCTTTTTCTGCCCCTCCCCTGTGTCTCTTTTTCCGGCCC
This sequence comes from Discoglossus pictus, assembly GCA_027410445.1. NCBI lineage: Eukaryota > Metazoa > Chordata > Amphibia > Anura > Alytidae > Discoglossus > Discoglossus pictus. Next base: position 13,281 of record JAPZIH010000330.1, read on the forward strand.
TCCCCTGTGTCTCTTTTTCCAGCCCTCTCCCTCCCCTGTGTCTCTTCCCCCCCACTCCCTCCCCTGTGTCTCTCACCCTTTCCCTCCCTTGTGTCTTTTTGCCCCCTCTCCTTCCCTTTTGTCTCTTTGCCCCTCTCCCTCCACTGTGTCTCTTCCCCCTTTTCTCTTCACCCCTCTCCCTCCCCTGTGTCTCTGCCCCCATTCCCTCCCCTGTGTCTCTTCCCCCCCTCTCACTGCCCTCTCCCCCTCCTCTACCTCCCCTGTGTCTCTCCCCCTTCTTCCCTGTATGTCTCCTCCCTCCTCCCCTCTGTGGCCCCCCTCGGCCCTCTGACCTGCAGTGGACCCTTCTCTATCATTTATATATGTAGACCAGCGGTTTGCCCGTCAAAAATGATGGCAATAACATTTTAAGCCTGGCAATGCTGTTCGCCACACAACCTGAGCACCTTTGGTGCTCATTGCCAGTCTCTCCCCCGTCTACGGGCCTCGTGATGAGTGCCTCAAAAATGACGGCAATAATATTTTAAGCCTGGCAATGGTGTTTGACACACATTATGAGGCTCCCCCCCCCCCTCAACCTGCCTGCCTCGCGATGAGCGCTTATAGCGATCCCCCCCTCTATCTTACAGGCCTCATGATGAGACCCGCTCCCTCCCCTGTGTCTCTTTGCCCCCTCTCCCTCCCCTGTGTCTCTCCCCTCTCCCTCCCATGTGTCTCTTTCCCCCTCTCCCTCCCCTGTGTCTCTTCCCCCCTCTCCCTCCCCTGTGTCACTCCCCCTCTCCCTCCCATGTGTCTCTTTGCCCCCTCTCCCTCCCATGTGTCTCTCCCCTCTCCCTCCCATGTGTCTCTTTGCTCCCTCTCCCTCCCATGTTTCTCTTTGCCTTCCTCTCCGCCACTTGTGTCTTTTCCCCCCTCTCCGTCCCATGTGTCTCTTTGCCCCCTCTTCTTCCCATGTGTCTCTTCCCTGTGTCTCTTCCCCCTCTCCCTCCCCTGTGTCTGTCCCCCCTCTCCCTCCCCTGTGTCTGTCTCCCTCTCCCTCCACAGTGTCTCTTCCCCCCTCCTCTCCCTCCACAGTGTCTCTTCCCCCCCTCCTCTCCCTCCACAGTGTCTCTTCCCCCCCTCCTCTCCCTCCACAGTGTCTCTTCCCTGTGTCTTTTAGCCCCCTCCTCTCCCTCCCTTGTGTCTCTTCCCTCCCTGTGTCACTTCCCCCCTCCTCTCCCTCCCCCGTGTCTCTTCCACTCTCCTCTGTGTGTCTCCCCCCTCCTCCCCAGTGTGTCCTTCTCCTGTCCTCTTTCCACCCTGTCCCCCTCTCCCTCCCCGTTTCTCTTTTCACCCTGTCCCCCTCTCCCTCCCCCGTGTCTCTTTCCACCCTGTCCCCCTCTCCCTCCCCGTGTCTCTTTGCACCCTGTCCCCCTTTCCCTCCCCCGTGTCTCTTTCCACCCTGTCCCCCTCTCCCTCCCCGTTTCTCTTTCCACCCTGTCCCCCTCTCCCTCCCCTGTGTCTCTTTCCACCCTGTCCCCCTCTCCCTCCCTCGTGTCTCTTTCCACCCTATACCCCTCTCCCTCCCTTGTGTCTCTTTCCACCCTGTACCCCTCTCCCTCCCCTGTGTCTCTTTTCACCCTGTGCCCCTCTCCCTCCCCCGTGTCTCTTTCCACTCTGTCCCCCTCTCCCTCCCCCATGTCTCTTTCCACCCTGTCCCCCTCTCTCACCCCCGTGTCTCTTTCCACCATGTCCCCCTCTCCCTCCCCGTTTCTCTTTCCACCCTGTGCCCCTCTCCCTCCCCTGTGTCTCTTTCCACCCTGTACCCCTCTCCCTCCCCTGTGTCTCTTTCCACCCTGTCCCCCTCTCCCTCCCCCGTGTCTCTTTCCACCCTGTCCCCCTCTCCCTCCCCTGTGTCTCTTTCCACCCTGTCCCCCTCTCCCTCCCCGTTTCTCTTTCCACCCTGTCCCCCTCTCCCTCCCCCGTGTCTCTTTCCACCCTGTCCCCCTCTCCCTCCCCCGTGTCTCTTTCCACCCTGTCCCCCTCTCCCTCCCCGTGTCTCTTTCCACCCTGTCCCCCTCTCCCTCCCCGTTTCTCTTTCCACCCTGTACCCCTCTCCCTCCCCTGTGTCTCTTTCCACCCTGTACCCCTCTCCCTCCCCTGTGTCTCTTTCCACCCTGTCCCCCTCTCCCTCCCCTTTGTCTCTTTCCACCCTGTCCCCCTCTCCCTCCCCTGTGTCTCTTTCCCCCCTGTCCCCTTCTCCCTCCCCTGTGTCTCTTTCCACCCTGTCCCCCTCTCCCTCCCCTGTGTCTCCTCTCTCTCCCTGCTCAAGTCTTGCATACAGTGCCTTCAGTCTCGTTTTGAGCCTTTTTCACAACCATTACGGGTTTACTGACGCCAATTTTTTCCTCGCTTAGTTGATTTTCAATCTCCTAAAAACTCCAATTAAACCTCCAATTATCTTGCACCTCACTCACAGCCTCACGGCCTCCCCCCTGTGCTGTGTGTGAGGTTGAAAGTTATTTTTTGGCTTCTTTTGGCGTTCTTCCGACGGCTTGCGAGTTACTGGCTTGAAAAAAATGCCGGCCGTTAAAGTCATATTTTTTACAAAGTATTGCGCACCTCGCGCTTATTGGGGGCCTGGCAATGCTGTGGTGCTCATCGTGGGGCTCGCAATGAGCTTCTTTGGCGCTCATTGCAGCCCCTGTCATTTCAACAGAATCCCATTGATGTTACATTGTAGCAGAGATACAACGCGCGATACAGATCTGATATATACAGATAAAATGGATACTATAATAATAACATAAGATACAGCTGATATAAATATAATCCAAGTGACAAACTTACATTTAACTTCCATTTCTAGATCCGATTTATCTTTTATTTCTTATACCCATATTGATTATCTCAGAGTATATATAATATTGTTGTTGTTTAGTTGTTCAGTCATGTCCAACTCTCTGTGACCTTTTGGACTCCAGCACCCCAGGAACATCTGACGGACACTGCCCCTCTTAGCTCCCTCAAGCTCATGTTCAGTGCTTTAATGATCTCATCTATCCATCTCCCCTCTGTCACCCCCCTCTTCATGTGCCTTCAATCTTTCCCACCATCAGAATTCTGTCTTCTCATAATATGGACAGAAATATCTGAGCTTCAGCCTCATGATCAAACCTTCCAGTGAACAGTTTGGCTTCATTTCCTGTAGTACTGATTGGTTGGGTCTTCTTGCAGTGCAAGGGACTCTGAGCAGTTTTATGCAACACAAGCAGTCTAAGGCGTCAATTCTCCGGCGCTCAGACTCCTTTATGGTCCGGCGCTCACATCCGTATGTGAACACCAGAGGTCTAACTATGAGGGGCTTTGTTAGAGTAAGATCTTTACTATTTAGTAGCTTGTCTAGACTTGCCATAGCTCTCCTCCACAGAAGTAAACATCTAATAACATATAAAGTTACCTCGTTAGGGCTCGCCATATCAGTAAGTCCGGACTTTCACTCGCTGCAATTTTCTTTTGCTGACCTTTTGTATTTGACCTCAGTATTTGGAGAGTAAATAAAAAGAGGTCAGAGGTGAACCCCCCCCATCCCAGCCAATGAGTGCAGTTATATCGATCCTCTACGCCATTCACGAGTGAGCAGAGAAACCTAAACATAAAGGTAGTAATAAATAGTATTAAAGTCTTATCATTACTCTTCTTTAGAATATCCGGCCGCTCTTATTCTTTATCACCCCAACTGCGGGAGTTAATTAATAATCTTTCCAGATATCTTTTGCTTAAAATACCTAACTTTGTGAGGAGGAGACAAGAGACAATATGCAGCAACCAATATCCTGAAGAGCTAACAATCTATTTGTACTTTCCTGCATATGAAGATGTACAGTTGGGGTGTTGATCGCCTGAGGAGAAAGTGTCAGCAATGTGGCAAGTGTTCAGTGTACATAGGCTGCGTGCGCAAGGCCAAACTGTTTGTTTAGGCGGGTAACGCACCACCATTTTAGAATCGTAATGTTATTAGTGTTGCAAAATGGCGTCTTTTTTCCATGTGTTACTTGGCATCCGTTGTAATGGTATATTGTGTAGCTGCTACGTTCCTGGCTAACTCGTACGTGCCTGGCGTTTTTTTTGCACGCCTCGGTCTCCTATAGCCTCGTTTTCATTTGTTTTGGCCGCCATTTTCTTTCTCTCTTAGCTGATTTTCGAGTGCAGAAACTCGTGCAAATCCGGCTTAAATTCAC
>JAPZIH010000330.1:20000-29744 GCA_027410445.1 Discoglossus pictus
TCTCTCTCTCCTCTCTCTCTCTCTCCTTCTCTCTCTCTCCATCTCTCTCTCTCTCTCTCCTCTCTCTCTCCTTCTCTCTCTCTCTACTTCCTCTCTCTCTCCTTCCTCTCTCTCTCTCTCCTTCTCTCTCTCATCATCTGCTTCTCTCTCTTCGCGTCCCTCTCTCTCTCTCCTCTCTCTCTCTCTGACCTTTTCTCTCCTCTCGTCCTTCTCTCTCTCTCTCCTTCTCTCTCTCATCTCCTTCATCTCTTCTCTTCTCCTCTCTCTCTCTCTCCTTCTGGCTCATCGCTCCATCTCTATCTCTCTCTACTCTCCTCTCTCTCTCTCCTTCTCTCTCTCTCTACTTCTCTCTCTCTCCCCTTCTCTCTCTCTCTCTCCTTCTCTCTCTCATCATCTGCTTCTCTCTCTCTCCCTCTCTCTCTCTCTCTCCTCTCTCTCTCCTTTTCTCTCTCTCTCCTCCTCTCTCTCTCTCTCCTTCTCTCTCTATCTCTCTCCTTCTCTCTCTCCTTCTCTCTCTCTCTCTCTCTCTCTCTCCTTCTCTCTCTCTCCTTCTCTCTCTCTCTCTCTCCTTTCTCTCTCTCTCCTTCCTCTCTCTCTCCTTCCTCTCTCTCTCTCTCCTTCATTTTCAAAGTCTTGCGTGCCCGGCGTTGGTGTAAGTGTTACTGTCTTTGCCATTGTGTATTTTCTAAGTCCCGCGTGTCTGGCGTTGTTGGTGTGTTACTGTCTCTCTCTCTCTCTCCTTCTCTCTCTCTCTCTCTCTCCCTGTCTCCTTCTCTCTCTCTCTCCTCTCTCTCCTTCTTCTCTCTCCCTCTCTCTCCTTCCTCTCTCTCCTTCCTCTCTCTCTCTCTCTCCTTCTCTCTCTCATCCTCTGCTTCTCTCTCTCTCTCCTCTCTCTCTCCCCCTCTCTCTCTCTCTCCTTTTCTCTCTCTATCCTTTTCTCTCTCTATCCTTCTCTCTCTCTCTCTCTCTCTCTCTCTCTCTCTCCTTGTGTCTCTCTCTCTCTCCTCTCTCTCTGCCTCTCTTTCTCTTGTCTCCCTTCTCTCTCTCCTTCTCTCTCTCCTTCTTCTCTCTCTCCTGTCTCTCTTTCTCTTCTCTCTCTCTCTCCTTCCTCTCTCTCTCCTTCCTCTTTCTTTGTCTCTCTCCTTCCTCTCTCTCCTTCCTCTCTTTCTCTCTCTCTCCTTTTCTCTCTCTCTCTCCTTCTCTCTCTCTCTCTCTCTCTCCTTCTCTCTCTCTCCTTCTCTCTCTCTCTCCTTCCTCTCTCTCTCCTTCCTCTCTCTCTCTCTCCTTCTCTCTCTCTCTCCTTCTCTCTCTCCTCTCTCTCTCCTTCTCTCTCTCTCTCCTTCCTCTCTCTCTCCTTCCTCTCTCTCTCTCCTCTCTCCTCCTCTCTCTCTCACTCTCTCTCTCTTCTCTCTCTCCTCCTTCTCTCTCATCTCTCCTTCTCCTCTCTCTTCTCTCTCTACTTCCTCTCTCTCTCCTTCCTCTCTCTCTCTCTCCTTCTCTCTCTCATCATCTGCTTCTCTCTCTCCCTCTCTCTCTCTCTCCTCTCTCTCTCTCTCTCTCCTTTTCTCTCTCTCTCTCTCCTTCTCTCTCTCTCTCCTTCTCTCTCTATCTCTCTCCTTCTCTCTCTCTCTCTCTCCTTTCTCTCTCTCTCCTTCCTCTCTCTCTCTCCTTCCTCTCTCTCTCTCCTCTCCTCCTCCTCTCTCTCTCTCCTTCTCTCTCTCTCTCCTTCTCTCTCTCTCTCCTCTCTCTCTCTCTCTCTCCTTCTCTCTCTCTCCATCTCTCCTCTCTCTCTCTCCTCTCTCTCTCCTTCCTCTCTCTCTCTCCTTCCTCAGTCTCCTTCCTCTCTCTCTCTCTCTCCTTCCTCTCTCTCCTTCCTCTCTCTCTCTCTCCTCTCTCTCATCCTCTGCTTCTCTCTCTCTCTCTCCCTCTCTCTCATCCCCTCTCTCTCTCTCTCTCCTCTCTCTCTCTCTACTTTTCTCTCTCTCTCTCTCTCCTTCTCTCTCTCTCCTCCTCTCTCTCTCTCTCTCCTTCTCTCTCTCTCTCTCTCTCTCTCTCTCCTTTCTCTCTCTCTCTCCTTCCTCTCTCTCTCCTTCCTCCTCTCTCTCTCTCTCTCTCTCTCTCCTTCCTCTCTCTCTCCTTCTCTCTCTCTCTCCTTCTCTCTCTCTCTCCTTCTCTCTCTCTCCTTCTCTATCTCTCTCCTTCTCTCTCTCTCCTTCTTCTCTCTCTCTCTCTCTCTCTCCCTCTCCTTCTCTCTCTCTCCCTCTCCTTCTCTCTCTCTCTCCTCTCTCTCTCTCACTCTCCCTTCTTCTCTCTCTCTCCTGTCTCTCTCCTCTCTCTCTCTCCTTTTCTCTCTCTCTCTCTCTCTCTCTCTCTCTCTCTCTCTCTCATCCTCTGCTTCTATCTCTCCCTCTCTCTCTCTCTCTCTCATCCTCTGCTTCTCTCTCTCTCCCCTCTCTCTCTCTCCTCCTCTCTCTCCCTCTCCTTCTCTCTCTTCCTCTCCTTCTCTCTCTCTCTCTCTCTCTCTCTCTCTTTTCTTTCTCTCCCTCTCCTTCTCTCTCTCTCCTTCTGTCTCTCTCTCCTTCTCTCTCTCTCCCTCTCCTTCTCTCTCTCTCCCTTCTCTATCTCCTCTCTCTCTCTCCTTCTCTCTCTCTCTATCTCCCTCCCTCTCTCATCCTCTCCTTGTCTCTCTCTCTCTCCTCTCATCCTCTCTCTCTCCCTCTCCTTCTCACTCTCTAGTCCTCTCCTTCTCCATCTCCCCCCACTCCCTCTCTCTCTCCCTCTCCTTCTCTCTATTTCCTTCTCTGTCTGTCTCCCTCTCCTTATCTCACTCTCTCCCTCTCTCATCCTCTCCTTCTCCTTCTCTCTCTCTTTCTCTCTCTCCCCCCTTTCTCTCCTCTCTCTCTCTCCTCTCTCTCTCCCCCTCTCTCTCCCCCTCTCTCTCTTCCTCTCTCCCTCCCTCTCTCCTCCTCTCTCAACTCCCCCCCCCTCTCTCTCTCTCTCTCTCACCTCTCTCTCGCTCCTCCCTCTCTCTCTCTCTCTCTCTCTCCCCCCCCCTCTCTCTCCCCTCTCTCTCTCCCTCTCTCTCCCTCCCCTCTCTCCCCTCTCTCTCTCCCCTCTCTCCCTCCCTCCCTCTCTCTCCCCCCTCTCTCTCTCCCTCTCTCCCCCTTACTCCCTCTCTCCCCCCTCTCTCCCTCCCTCTCTCCCTCCCTCTCTCGCCCTCTCTCCCCTCTCTCTCCCCTTCCTTCTTTGTCCCTCCCTCTCTCCTTCCCTCCTCTCTCCCTCCCTCTCTCTCCTCTCTCTCCCCCCTCTCTCTCCCCTCTCTCCATCCCTCTCTCCCTCCCTCTCTCCCTCCCTCTCTCCCCTCCCTCTCTCTCCCCCCTCTCTCCACCCTCTCTCCCTCCCTCTCCCCCTCCCTCTGTCCCTCCCTCTCTCCCTCCCTCTCTCCCCCCTCTCTCCCCTTCCTTCTTTGTCCCTCCCTCTCTCCCCCCTCTCTCCCCCTCTCTCCCCTTCCTTCTTTGTCCCCCCTCTCTCCTTCTCCTCTGTGACGAGATCAGTCTCGTCACTGCGAATTGGAGAAGCTTGGTTGCACACATTCTGCCGTTTGACTACGGTCCATGTTGACTTTCCCCCTACAAAGCCATGCTTCATTTGGTCAGAAAGGACTGTGATCTAACTTTTGAACCACTGGACCAATTTGTATCATTTTGACACATGTTTGTATTTGGAGTATGCTGATTCTGAAAATGTCCGTTTTATGTGAATGTGATGCATACTTTTAAAGTTATGAAAAATGTGTAGAAATGTGTTACAGATTCTGACCATCCCCCCATTAGGTAAACACAGGGTGTCGCCAGGACTTGAACAAAGGGTCAGTATGGGGTTTCCCCCAGGGGCATAGTCCAGGAGGAAACAGGAAGTGTCCACGGGGACAGTCTGGGTGAGAATGAGCATAGTAGCCACGCCTGGGGGTGGCCCATGGGAGGAGTCTCATGGTTCCCACGTAGGGACCCTGTCTGATTGGCCAGAGGTAATTAGGGGTTGACCAAAGGTAGTCACTGCCCCTACGGTGTATGTGGAAATGGTTTTTTTATATATGTCTTGGTTTTAATAAAGGAGAGAGTTCACTGCTTGACCCTCAAACACAGAGCTTGTGTCTCGTGCTTGGGGGAATTCATGGGATGCTGTTGCAGACTGACTGCCAGGAGTGTGGGCATCTTGGGGTGCTTTCCTGTTCAGCTGCTAGTGGCTATTCGTGAGGTTCCAGTTCAAGGCTTGGAGTATATTCCCCTTGGATCCAGTTCTTGGGGGATTGGGTGTCTTGCAGTAGCTGTCCCTATATCACTGGACGGGCGGATCGGCTAAAACGGCCTGGGCGCCCCCTTATATGTGTGGTGGGTACCGTTACATCCTCCTCTCCCCCTCTCTCTCCCCTTCCTTCTTTGTCCCTCCCTCTCTCCTTCCCTCCTCTCTCCCTCCCTCTCTCCTTCCCTCCTCTCTCCCTCCCTCACCCCTTTTGGCACCCACAATTTGTGAGCGTTACACACAAACTCGCAGTACGACACCCACAATGCACCCCGTTATGCACCCGCTTTGCCCCAGAGCCGTTGGTCATGGTGAGAAATGAGAGACCTTTAGGAAGAAGAGAGAGTCCGTGATGAGGAACGAGAGGAGGCGCCCACTCCGGGACCACAGGTAGAGCACAAGATCCCCCAGCATGCTCCGCTCCCGCTCCGTACCAGATTATCTGATTAATTAGGCGGAGCCGCCCAAACCCCGAAAAGAAGAGGCCGCCCAGAAGTGCCCCCCCCCCCCCAAGAGACCCAGTCCAGAGAGGAGCCACCAGACCCTGGAGAATGCAAAAATATGTCAACCCCAACATCTGGCGCAGGAAGTCCCGGCTGTCCAGATTAAAGCAAGTGCGCGACCATCCGAGGCGAATATTCTGAGCTGTCCATGTAATAAGTGGGTCCCGTCCAGGAATGAAATCTTATTGTTTTATAAGTTTATATTGTTTCGTCTACAGCTTTTCATCTGCCTCCTTTTATCTGCGAGATAAGTACCCCTGACGTCTGTGAGATAAGTACCCCTGATGTCAGCGAGATAAGTGCCCCTGACGTCTGGGAGATAAGTACCCCTGACGTCTGCAAGATAAGTGCCGCTGATGTCTGCGAGATAAGTACCCCTGATGTCTGCAAGATAAGTGCCCCTGATGTCTGCGAGATAACTGCCCCTGACGTCTGCGAGATAAGTGCCCCTGACGTCTGCGAGATAAGTACCCCTGACATCTGTGAGATAAGTACCCCTGATGTCTGCAAGATAAGTACCCCTGACGTCTGCGAGATAAGTACCCCTGATGTCTGCAAGATAAGTACCCCTGTCGTCTGCAAGATAAGTGCCCCTGATGTCTGCAAGATAAGTGCCCCTGATGTCTGCGAGATAAGTACCCCTGACGTCTGCAAGATAAGTACCCCTGACGTCTGCGAGATAAGTACCCCTGACGTCTGCAAGATAAGTACCCCTGACGTCTGCGAGATAAGTACCCCTGACGTCTGCAAGATAAGTGCCCCTGATGTCTGCGAGATAAGTGCCCCTGACGTCTGCGAGATAAGTGCCCCTGATGTCTGCGAGATAAGTGCCCCTGACGTCTGCGAGATAAGTACCCCTGACGTCTGCGAGATAAGTGCCCCTGATGTCTGCGAGATAAGTGCCCCTGATGTCTGCGAGATAAGTGCCCCTGACGTCTGCGAGATAAGTACCCCTGACGTCTGCGAGATAAGTGCCCCTGACGTCTGCGAGATAAGTGCCCCTGACGTCTGCAAGATAAGTACCCCTGACGTCTGCGAGATAAGTACCCCTGACGTCTGCAAGATAAGTGCCCCTGACGTCTGCGAGATAAGTACCCCTGACGTCTGCGAGATAAGTACCCCTGACGTCTGCAAGATAAGTGCCCCTGACGTCTGCAAGATAAGTACCCCTGACGTCTGCAAGATAAGTGCCCCTGATGTCTGCGAGATAAGTGCCCCTGATGTCTGCAAGAGAGCTGCCCCTGAAGACTACAAGAGAGCTGCCCCTAATGACTACAAGAGAGCTGCCCCTAATGACTACAAGAGAGCTGCCCCTAATGACTACAAGAGAGCTGCCCCTAATGACAACAAGAGAGCTGCCTCTAATGACTACAAGAGAGCTGCCCCTAATGACTACAAGAGAGCTGCCCCTAATGACTACAAGAGAGCTGCCTCTAATGACTACTAGAGAGCTGAACCTAATGACTACTAGAGAGCTGCCCCTAATGACTACGAGAGAGCTGCCCCTAATGACTGCGAGAGAGCTGCCCCTAATGACTACAAGAGAGCTGCCCCTAATGACTACTAGAGAGCTGCCTCTAATGACTACAAGAGAGCTGCCCCTAATGACTACTAGAGAGCTGCCTCTAATGACTACAAGAGAGCTGCCCCTAATGACTACAAGAGAGCTGCCCCTAATGACTACTAGAGAGCTGCCCCTAATGACTACAAGAGAGCTGCCTCTAATGACTACAAGAGAGCTGCCTCTAATGATTACTAGAGAGCTGCCCCTAATGACTACAAGAGAGCTGCCCCTAATGACTACAAGAGAGCTGCCCCAATGACTACAAGAGAGCTGCCCCTAATGACTACAAGAGAGCTGTCCCTAATGACTACTAGAGAGCTGCCCCTAATGACTACAAGAGAGCTGCCCCTAATGACTACAAGAGAGCTGTCTCTAATGCCTACAAGAGAGCTGCCTCTAATGACTACAAGAGAGCTGCCCCTAATGACTACTAGAGAGCTGCCTCTAATGACTACAAGAGAGCTGTCCCTAATGACTACTAGAGAGCTGCCCCTAATGACTACAAGAGAGCTGCCCCTAATGACTACAAGAGAGCTGCCCCTAATGACTACAAGAGAGCTGCCTCTAATGACTACAAGAAAGCTGCCTCTAATGACTACAAGAGAGCTGCCCCTAATGACTACAAGAGAGCTGCCCCTAATGACTACAAGAGAGCTGCCACTAATGACTACAAGAGAGCTGCCCCTAATGACTACTAGAGAGCTGCCTCTAATTACTACTAGAGAGCTGCCTCTAATGACTACAAGAGAGCTGCCTCTAATGATTACTAGAGAGCTGCCCCTAATGACTACAAGAGAGCTGCATCTAATGACTACAAGAGAGCTGCCCCTAATGACTACAAGAGAGCTGCCCCTAATGACTACAAGAGAGCTGCCCCTAATGACTACAAGAGAGCTGTCCCTAATGACTACTAGAGAGCTGCCCCTAATGACTACAAGAGAGCTGCCCCTAATGACTACAAGAGAGCTGCCCTAATGACTACTAGAGAGCTGCCCCTAATGACTACAAGAGAGCTGCATCTAATGACTACAAGAGAGCTGCCCCTAATGACTACAAGAGAGCTGCCTCTAATGACTACAAGAGAGCTGCCTCTAATGATTACTAGAGAGCTGCCTCTAATGACTACAAGAGAGCTGCCCCTAATGTCTACTGGAGAGCTGCCTCTAATGACTGCAAGAGAGCTGCCCCTAATGAATACAAGAGAGCTGCCCCTAATGACTACAAGAGAGCTGCCCCTAATGACTACAAGAGAGCTGCCTCTAATGACTACAAGAGAGCTGCCCTAATGACTACAAGAGAGCTGCCCCTAATGACTACAAGAGAGCTGGCCCTAATGACTACAAGAGAGCTGCTCCTAATGACTACAAGAGAGCTGCCTCTAATGACTACAAGAGAGCTGCCCCTAATGACTACAAGAGAGCTGCCCCTAATGATTACAAGAGAGCTGGCCCTAATGATTACAAGAGAGCTGCCTCTAATGACTACAAGAGAGCTGTCCCTGATGACTACAAGAGAGCTGCCCCTAATGACTACAAGAGAGCTGGCCCTAATGACTACAAGAGAGCTGCCTCTAATGACTACAAGAGAGCTGTCCCTGATGACTACAAGAGAGCTGCCCCTAATGACCACAAGAGAGCTGCTCCTAATGACCGCAAGAGAGCTGCCCCTAATGACTACTAGAGAGCTGCCTCTAATGACCACAAGAGAGCTGCTCCTAATGACTGCAAAAGAGCTGCCGCTAATGACTACAAGAGAGCTGCCCCTAAGGACTACAAGAGAGCTGCCTCTAATGACTGCAAGAGAGCTGCCCCTAATGACTACAAGAGAGCTGCCCCTAATGACTACAAGAGAGCTGCCTCTAATGACTGCTAGAGAGCTGCCCCTAATGACTACAAGAGAGCTGCCCCTAATGACTAATAGAGAGCTGCCTCTAATGACTGCAAGAGAGCTGCCTCTAATGACTACAAGAGAGCTGCCCCTAATGACTACTAGAGAGCTGCCCCTAATGACTACAAGAGAGCTGCCCCTAATGACTACAAGAGAGCTGCCCCTAATGACTACTAGAGAGCTGCCGCCTAATGACTACAAGAGAGCTGCCTCTAATGACTACAAGAGAGCTGCCCCTAATGACTACTAGAGAGCTGCCTCTAATGACTACTAGAGAGCTGCCCCTAATGACTACTAGAGAGCTGCCCCTAATGACTACAAGAGAGCTGCCCTAATGACTACAAGAGAGCTGCCCCTAATGACTACAAGAGAGCTGCCCCTAATGACTACAAGAGTGCTGCCCCTAATGACTACAAGAGAGCTGCCCTAATGACTACAAGAGAGCTGCCCCTAATGACTACAAGAGAGCTGCCCCTAATGACTACAAGAGAGCTGCCCCTAATGACTACAAGAGAGCTGCCCCTAATGACTACAAGAGAGCTGCCCCTGAATGACTACAAGAGAGCTGCCCCTAATAACTACAAGAGAGCTGCCCCTAATGACCACAAGAGAGCTGCCCCTAATGACAAGAGAGCTGCCCCTGAAGACTACAAGAGAGCTGCCCCTAATGACAAGAGAGTTGCCCCTGAAGACTACTAGATAGCTGCCCGTGATGATTACAAGAGAGCTGTTACTAATGACTACTAGAGAGCTGCCCCTAATGACTACAAGAGAGCTGCCCCTAATGACTACTAGAGAGCTGCCTCTAATGACTACAAGAGAGCTGCCCTAATTACTACAAGAGAGCTGCCCCTAATGACTTCAAGAGAGCTGCCTCTAATGACTACTAGAGACCTGAACTAATGACTACTAGAGAGCTGGCCTTAATGACTACAAGAGAGCTGCCCCTAATGACTACAAGAGAGCTGCCCTAATTACTACTAGAGAGCTGCCCCTAATGACTACTAGAGAGCTGCCCCTAATGATTACAAGAGAGCTGCCTCTAATGACTGCAAGAGAGCTGCCCCTAATGACTACAAGAGAGCTGCCCCTAATGACTGCGAGAGAGCTGCCCCTAATGACTACAAGAGAGCTGCCCCTAATGACTTCAAGAGAGCTGCCTCTAATGACTACAAGAGAGCTGCCCCTAATGACTACTAGAGAGCTGCCCCTAATGACTACAAGAGAGCTGCCTCTAATGACTGCAAGAGAGATGCCCCTAATGACTACTAGAGAGCTGCCCCTAATGACTACAAGAGAGCTGCCTCTAATGACTACTAGAGAGCTGCCCCTAATGACTACAAGAGAGCTGCCTCTAATGACTACAAGGGAGCTGCCTCTAATGACTGTGAGAGAGCTGCCCCTAATGACTACAAGAGAGCTGACCCTAATGACTACAAGAGATCTGCCCCTAATGACTACTAGAGAGCTGCCTCTAATGACTACAAG
>JAPZIH010000331.1:0-29741 GCA_027410445.1 Discoglossus pictus
TTAGGGTTAGGTGTTAGGGTGAGGGGTGTTAGGGATAAGTGTGAGGGGTGTTAAGGTTAGGGTGAGGGGTGTTAGGGATAAGTGTGAGGGGTGTTAGGGTGAGGGGTGTTAGGGTTAGGTGTTAGGGTGAGGGGTGTTAGGGATAAGTGTGATAGTGTTAGGGTTAGGGTGAGGGGTGTTAGGGATAAGTGTGAAGGGTGTTAGGGTTAGGGTGAGGGGTGTTAGGGATAAGTGTGATGGGTGTTAGGGTGAGGGGTGTTAGGGATAAGTGTGAGGGGTGTTAGGGTTAGGGTGAGGGGTGTTAGGGATAAGTGTGAGGGGTGTTAGGGTTAGGGTGAGGGGTGTTAGGGATAAGTGTGAGGGGGGTTAGGGTTAGGGTGAGGGGTGTTAGGGATAAGTGTGAGGGGTGTTAAGGTTAGGGTGAGGGGTGTTAGGGATAAGTGTGAGGGTGTTAGGGTGAGGGGTGTTAGGGTTAGGTGTTAGGATGAGGGGTGTTAGGGATAAGTGTGATAGTGTTAGGGTTAGGGTGAGGGGTGTTAGGGATAAGTGTGAGGGGTGTTAGGGTTAGGGTGAGGGGTGTTAGGGATAAGTGTGATGGGTGTTAGGGTGAGGGGTGTTAGGGATAAGTGTGAGGGGTGTTAGGGTTAGGGTGAGCGGTGTTAGGGATAAGTGTGAGGGGTGTTAGGGTTAGGGTGAGGGGTGTTAGGGATAAGTGTGAGGGGGGTTAGGGTTAGGGTGAGGGGTGTTAGGGTTAGGTGTTAGGGTGAGGGATGTTAGGGATAAATGTAAGGGATGTTAGGGTTAGGGTGAGGGGTGTTAGGATAAGTGTGAGGGGTGTTAGGGTTAGGGTGAGGGGTGTTAGGGATAAGTGTGAGGGGTGTTAGGGTTAGGGTGAGGGGTGTTAGGGATAAGTGTAAGGGGGGTTAGGGTTAGGGTGAGGGATGTTAGGGTTAGGAATTAGGGTGAGGGGTGTTAGGGATAAGTGTAAGGGGTGTTAGGGATAAGTGTGAGGGGTGTTAGGGTTAGGTGTTAGGATGAAGGGTGTTAGGGATAAGTGTGAGAGGTGTTAGGGTTAGGGTGAGGGGTGTTAGGGTTAGGTGTTAGGGTGAAGGGTGTTAGGGTTAGGTGTTAGGGTGAGGGGTGTTAGGGTTAGGGTGAGGGGTGTTAGGGATAAGTGTGAGGGGTGTTAGGGTTAGGGTGAGGGGTGTTAGGGATAAGTGTGAGGGGTAATAGGGTTAGGTGTTAGGATGAAGGGTGTTAGGGATAAGTGTGAGAGGTGTTAGGTTTAGGGTGAGGGGTGTTAGGATTAGGTGTTAGGATGAAGGGTGTTAGGGATAAATGTGAGAGGTGTTAGGGTTAGGGTGAGGGGTGTTAGGGTTAGGTGTTAGGGTGAGGGGTGTTAGGGATAAGTGTGAGGGGTGTTAAGGTTAGGGTGAGGGGTGTTAGGGATAAGTGTGAGGGGTGTTAGGGTGAGGGGTGTTAGGGTTAGGTGTTAGGGTGAGGGGTGTTAGGGATAAGTGTGATAGTGTTAGGGTTAGGGTGAGGGGTGTTAGGGATAAGTGTGAAGGGTGTTAGGGTTAGGGTGAGGGGTGTTAGGGATAAGTGTGATGGGTGTTAGGGTGAGGGGTGTTAGGGATAAGTGTGAGGGGTGTTAGGGTTAGGGTGAGGGGTGTTAGGGATAAGTGTGAGGGGTGTTAGGGTTAGGGTGAGGGGTGTTAGGGATAAGTGTGAGGGGGGTTAGGGTTAGGGTGAGGGGTGTTAGGGTTAGGTGTTAGGGTGAGGGATGTTAGGGATAAATGTGAGGGATGTTAGGGTTAGGGTGAGGGGTGTTAGGGATAAGTGTGAGGGGTGTTAGGGTTAGGGTGAGGGGTGTTAGGGATAAGTGTGAGGGGTGTTAGGGTTAGGGTGAGGGGTGTTAGGGATAAGTGTAAGGGGGGTTAGGGTTAGGGTGAGGGATGTTAGGGTTAGGAATTAGGGTGAGGGGTGTTAGGGATAAGTGTTAGGGGTGTTAGGGTTAGGGTGAGGGGTGTTAGGGATAAGTGTGAGGGTTGTTAAGGTTAGGGTGAGGGGTGTTAGGGATAAGTGTGAGGGGTGTTAGGGTTAGGTGTTAGGATGAAGGGTGTTAGGGATAAGTGTGAGAGGTGTTAGGGTTAGGGTGAGGGGTGTTACGGTTAGGTGTTAGGGTGAGGGGTGTTGGGATAAGTGTGATTGGTGTTAGGGTTAGGGTGAGGGGTGTTAGGGATAAGTGTGAGGGGTGTTAGGGTTAGGGTGAGGGGTGTTATGGATAAGTGTGAGGGGTGTTAGGATGAGGGGTGTTAGGGATAAGTGTGAGAGGTGTTAGGGTTAGGGTGAGGGGTGTTAGGGTTAGGTGTTAGGTTGAGGGGTGTTAGGGATAAGTGTGATTGGTGTTAGGGTTAGGGTGAGGGGTGTTAGGGATAAGTGAGAGGGGTGTTAGGGTTAAGGTGAGGGGTGTTAGGGATAAGTGTGATGGGTGTTAGGGTGAGGGGTGTTAGGGATAAGTGTGAGGGATGTTAGGGTTAGGGTGAGGGGTGTTAGGGATAAGTGTGATGGGTGTTAGGGTGAGGGGTGTTAGGGATAAGTGTGAGGGGTGTTAGGGTTAGGGTGAGGGGTGTTGTGGATAAGTGTGAGGGGTGTTAGGGTTAGGGTGAGGGGTGTTAGGGATAAGTGTAAGGGGGGTTAGGGTTAGGGTGAGGGGTGTTAGGGTTAGGAATTAGGGTGAGGGGTGTTAGGGATAAGTGTGAGGGGTGTTAGGGTTAGGGTGAGGGGTGTTAGGGATAAGTGTGAGGGGTGTTAAGGTTAGGGTGAGGGGTGTTAGGGATAAGTGTGAGGGGTGTTAGGGTTAGGTGTTAGGATGAAGGGTGTTAGGGATAAGTGTGAGGGGTGTTAGGGTTAGGGTGAGGGGTGTTAGGGTTAGGTGTTAGGGTGAGGGGTGTTAGGGATAAGTGTGATTGGTGTTAGTGTTAGGGTGAGGGGTGTTAGGGATAAGTGTGAGGGGTGTTAGGGTTAGGGTGAGGGGTGTTAGGGATAAGTGTGAGGGGTGTTAGGATGAGGGGTGTTAGGGATAAGTGTGAGAGGTGTTAGGGTTAGGGTGAGGGGTGTTAGGGTTAGGTGTTAGGGTGAGGGGTGTTAGGGATAAGTGTGATTGGTGTTAGGGTTAGGGTGAGGGGTGTTAGGGATAAGTGTGAGGGGTGTTAGGGTTAGGGTGAGGGGTGTTAGGGATAAGTGTGATGGGTGTTAGGGTGAGGGGTGTTAGGGATAAGTGTGAGGGGTGTTAGGGTTAGGGTGAGGGATGTTAGGGATAAGTGTGAGGGGTGTTAGGGTTAGGGTGAGGGGTGTTAGGGATAAGTGTGAGGGGGGTTAGGGTTAGGGTGAGGGGTGTTAGGGTTAGGTGTTAGGGTGAGGGATGTTAGGGATAAATGTGAGGGATGTTAGGGTTAGGGTGAGGGGTGTTAGGGATAAGTGTGAGGGGTGTTAGGGTTAGGGTGAGGGGTGTTAGGGATAAGTGTGAGGGGTGTTAGGGTTAGGGTGAGGGGTTTTAGCGATAAGTGTGAGGGGTGTTAGGGTTAGGGTGAGGTGTTTTAGTGATAAGTGTGAGGGGGGTTAGGGTTAGGGTGAGGGGTGTTAGGGTTAGGTATTAGGGTGAGGGGGTTTAGGGAAAAGTGTGAGGGGTGTTAGGGTTAGGGTGAGGGGTGTTAGGGATAAGTGTGAGGGGTATTAGGGTTAGGGTGAGCAACCATCCAGCAACCATCTTGTCTCCTCTGGCATTTGCACACACTGCTTCAAGCCTCCAGCAACCATCTTGTCTCCTCTGGCATTTGCACACATTGCTTCAAGCCTCCAGCAACCATCTTGTCTCCTCAGGCATTTGTACACATTGCTTCAAACCTCCAGCAACCATCTTGTCTCCTCTGGCAGTTACACACACTGCTTCAAGGTATCTACAGCCATCTCATTGATTCACCTTTGACTCTACTGTATCCTCCTGTAACATTAATTATGAATATCCATATCTGACATGATGTTTGTTCTCATAGTAACTTTATTTCAACTTTGCTAAATTGTAAGCTTTCACACTGTGTTTCTTCACCACCATTTCCCCACTCCCTTCACACCTTCATATCTGTCTGCAACAAATGCTCCTTTTAAATGCATAAATACTGGGCTAGTTCCAAACCATATCTCACTATGTCTTCTCTGTTCCAACCTCCAGCAACCATCTTGTCTCCTCTGGCATTTGCACACACTGATTCAAGCCTCCAGCAACCATCTTGTCTCCTCTGGCATTTGCACACATTGCTTCTAACCTCCAGCAACCATCTTGTCTCCTCTGGCATTTACACGCACTGCTTCAAGGTATCTACAGCCATCTCATTTGATTCACCTTTGATTAAACTGTATCCTCCTGTAACATTAATTATGAATATCCATATCTGTTATGATTTTTGTCCACATAGTATCTTTATTTCAACTTTGTTAAATTGTAAGCTTTCACACTGTGTTTCTTCACCACCATTTCCCCGCTCCCTTCACACCTTCATATCTGTCTGCAACAAATGCTGCTTTTAAATGCATAAATACTGGGCTAGTTCCAAACCGTGTCTCACTATGTCTTTTTTGTTCCAGTCTCCAGCTACCATCTTGTCTCCTCTGGCGTTTGCACACACTTCTTCAAGCCTCCAGCAACCATCTTGTCTCCTCAGGCATTTGCACATATTGCTTTAAACCTCCAGCAACCATCTTGTCTCCTCCGGCATTTGCACATACTGCTTCAAGGTATTTACAGCCATCTCATTGAATTACTTTTGACTCTACTGTATCCTCCTGTAACATTAATTATGAATATCCATATCTGATATGATTTTTGTTCACATAGTAACATTATTTCAACTTTGTTAAATTGTAAGCTTTCACACTGCATTTCTTTACCACCATCACCCCACCCTCTTCCCACCTTCATATATGTCTGCACCAAATACTCCTTTTAAATGCATAAATACTGGGCTAGTTCCAAACTATATCTCACTATCTCTTCTCTGTTCCAGCCTCCAACAACCATCTTGTCTCCTCTGGCATTTGCACACACTGCTTCAAACCTCCAGCAACCATCTTGTCTCCTCTGGCATTTGCACATACTCCTTCAAGGTATCTACAGCCATCTCATTGATTCACCTTTGACTTTACTGTATCCACCTGTAACATTAATTATGAGTATCCATATCTGATATGATTTTTGTTCACATAGTAACTTTATTTCAACTTTGTTAAATTGTAAGCTTTCACACTGTATTTATTCACCACCTTCACCCCACCCCCTTCCCACCTTCATATCTGTCTGCAATCAATGCTCCTTTTAAATGCATAAATACTGGGCTAGTTCCAAACTATATCTCACTATCTCTTCTCTGTTCCAGCCTCCAGCAACCATCTTGTCTCCTCTGGCATTTGCACACACTGCTTCAAACCTCCAGCAACCATCTTGTCTCCTCTGGAATTTGCACACATTGCTTCAAACCTCCAGCAACCATCTTGTCTCCTCTGGCATTTGCACATACTGCTTCAAGGTATTTACAGCCATCTCATTGATTCACTTTTGACTCTACTGTATCCTCCTGTAACATTAATTATTAATATCCATATCTGATATGATTTTTGTTCGCATAGTAACTTTATTTCAACTTTGTTAAATTGTAAGCTTTCACACTGCATTTCTTTACCACCATCACCCCACCCTCTTCCCACCTTCATATATGTCTGCACCAAATACTCCTTTTAAATGCATGAATACTGGGCTAGTTCCAAACTATATCTCACTATCTCTTCTCTGTTCCAGCCTCCAGCAACCATCTTGTCTTCTCTGGCATTTGCACACACTGCTTCAAACCTCCAGCAACCATCTTGTCTCCTCTGGAATTTGCACACACTGCTTCAACGGTATCTACAGCCATCTCATTGATTCACCTTTGACTCTACTGTATCCTCCTGTAACATTAATTATGAATATCCATATCTGATATGATTTTTGTTCACATAGTAACTTTATTTCCACTTTGTTAAATTGTAAGCTTTCACACTGCATTTCTTTACCACCATCACCCCACCCTCTTCCCACCTTCATATATGTCTGCACCAAATACTCCTTTTAAATGCATAAATACTGGGCTAGTTCCAAACTATATCTCACTATCTCTTCTCTGTTCCAGCCTCCAGCAACCATCTTGTCTCCTCTGGCATTTGCACACACTGCTTCAAACCTCCAGCAACCATCTTGTCTCCTCTGGCATTTGCACACATTGCTTCAAACCTCCAGCAACCATCTTGTCTCCTCTGGCATTTGCACATACTGCTTCAAGGTATTTACAGCCATCTCATTGATTCACTTTTGACTCTACTGTATCCTCCTGTAACATTAATTATTAATATCCATATCTGATATGATTTTTGTTCGCATAGTAACTTTATTTCAACTTTGTTAAATTGTAAGCTTTCACACTGCATTTCTTTACCACCATCACCCCACCCTCTTCCCACCTTCATATATGTCTGCACCAAATACTCCTTTTAAATGCATAAATACTGGGCTAGTTCCAAACTATATCTCACTATCTCTTCTCTGTTCCAGCCTCCAACAACCATCTTGTCTCCTCTGGCATTTGCACACACTGCTTCAAACCTCGAGCAACCATCTTGTCTCCTCTGGCATTTGCACACATTGCTGCAAGCCTACAGCAACCATCTTGTCTCCTCTGGCATTTGCACACATTGCTTCAAACCTCCAGCAACCATCTTGTCTCCTCTGGTATTTCCACAAACTGCTTCAAGGTATCTACAGCCATCTCATTGATTCACTTTTGACTCTACTGTATCCTCCTGTAACATTAATTATGAATATCCATATCTGATATGATTTTTGTTCACATAGTAACTTTATTTCAACTTTGTTAAATTGTAAGCTTTTACACTGTATTTCTTCACCACAATCTCCCCATCCCCTTAACACCTTCATATCTGACTGCACCAAATGCTCCTTTTAAATGCATAAATACTGGGCTAGTTCCAAACTATATGTCACTATCTCTTCTCTGTTGCAGCATCCAGCAACCATCTTGTCTCCTCTGGCATTTGCACTCACTGCTTCAAGCCTCCAGCAACCATCTTGTCTCCTCTGGCATTTGCACACATTGCTTCAAACCTCCAGCAACCATCTTGTCTCCTCTGGCATTTGCACATACTGCCTCAAGGTATCTACAGCCATCTCATTGATTCACCTTTGACTCTACTGTATCCCCATGTAACATTAATTATGAATATCCATATCTGATATGATTTTTGTTCACATAGTAACTTTATTTCAACTTTGTTAAATTGTAAGCTTTCACACTGTATTTTTTCACCACCATCTCCCCACCCCCTTCACACCTTCATATCTGTCTGCAATCAATGCTCCTTTTAAATGCATAAATACCGGGCTAGTTCCAAACTATATCTCATTATCTCTTCTCTGTTCCAGCCTCCAGCAACCAACTTGTCTTCTCTGGCATTTGCACACACTGCTTCAAACCTCCAGCAACCATCTTGTCTCCTCTGAAATTTGCACACATTGCTTCAAACCTCCAGCAACCATCTTGTCTCCTCTGGCATTTGCACATACTGCTTCAAGGTAGCTACAGCCATCTTATTGAATTACTTTTGACTCTACTGTATCCTCCTGTAACATTAATTATGAATATCCATATCTGATATGATTTTTGTTCACATAGTAACTTTATTTCATTTTTGTTAAATTGTAAGCTTTCACACTGTATTTATTCACCACCTTCACCCCACCCCCTTCCCACCTTCATATCTGTCTGCAATCAATGCTCCTTTTAAATGCATAAATACTGGGCTAGTTCCAAACTATATCTCACTATCTCTTCTCTGTTCCAGCCTCCAGCAACCATCTTGTCTTCTCTGGCATTTGCACACACTGCTTCAAACCTCCAGCAACCATCTTGTCTCCTCTGGAATTTGCACACACTGCTTCAAGGGTATCTACGGCCATCTCATTGATTCACCTTTGACTCTACTGTATCCTCCTGTAACATTAATTATGAATATCCATATCTGATATGATTTTTGTTTGCATAGTAACTTTATTTCAACTTTGTTAAATTGTAAGCTTTCACACTGTATTTCTTCACCACCATCACCCCACCCTCTTCCCACCTTCATATATGTCTGCAATCAAGGCTCCTTTTACTTGCATAAATACTGAGCTATTTCCAAACTATATCTCACTATCTCTTCTCTGTTCCAGCCTCCAGCAACCATCTTGTCTCCTCTGGCATTTGCACACACTGCTTCAATCCTCCAGCAACCATCTTGTCTCCTCTGGCATTTGCACACACTGCTTCAAGCCTCCAGCAACCATCTTGTCTCCTCTGGCATTTGCACACATTGCTTCAAACCTCCAGCAACCATCTTGTCTCCTCTGGCATTTGCACATACTGCCTCAAGGTATCTACAGCCATCTCATTGATTCACCTTTGACTCTACTGTATTCTCCTGTAACATTAATTATGAATATCCATATCTGATATGATTTTTGTTCGCATAGTAACTTTATTTCAACTTTGTTAAATTGTAAGCTTTTACACTCCATTTCTTTACCACCATCACCCCACCCTCTTCCCACCTTCATATATGTCTGCACCAAATACTCCTTTTAAATGCATAAATACTGGGCTAGTTCCAAACTATATCTCACTATCTCTTCTCTGTTCCAGCCTCCAGCAACCATCTTGTCTCCTCTGGCATTTGCACACACTGCTTCAAACCTCCAGCAACCATCTTGTCTCCTCTGGCATTTGCACATACTCCTTCAAGGTATCTACAGCCATCTCACTGATTCACCTTTGACTTTACTGTATCCTCCTGTAACATTAATTATGAATATCCATATCTGATGTGATTTTTGTTCACATAGTAACTTTATTTCAACTTTGTTAAATTGTAAGCTTTCACACTGTATTTATTCACCACCTTCACCCCACCCCCTTCCCACCTTCATATCTGTCTGCAATCAATGCTCCTTTTAAATGCATAAATACTGGGCTAGTTCCAAACTATTTCTCACTATCTCTTCTCTGTTCCAGCCTCCAGCAACCATCTTGTCTTCTCTGGCATTTGCACACACTGCTTCAAACCTCCAGCAACCATCTTGTCTCCTCTGGAATTTGCACACATTGCTTCAAACCTCCAGCAACCATCTTGTCTCCTCTGGCATTTGCACATACTGCTTCAAGGTATTTACAGCCATCTCATTGATTCACTTTTGACTCTACTGTATCCTCCTGTAACATTAATTATTAATATCCATATCTGATATGATTTTTGTTCGCATAGTAACTTTATTTCAGCTTTGTTAAATTGTAAGCTTTCACACTGTATTTCTTCACCACCATCACCCCACCCTCTTCCCACCTTCATATATGTCTGCACCAAATACTCCTTTTAAATGCATAAATCCTGGGCTAGTTCCAAACTATATCTCACTATCTCTTCTCTGTTGCAGCATCCAGAAACCATCTTGTCTCCTCTGGCATTTGCACACACTGCTTCAAACCTCCAGCAACCATCTTGTCTCCTCTGGAATTTGCACACATTGCTTCAAACCTCCAGCAACCATCTTGTCTCCTCTGGCATTTGCACACATTGCTTCAAACCTCCAGCAACCATCTTGTCTCCTCTGGCATTTGCACATACTCCTTCAACGGTATCTACAGCCATCTCATTTATTAACCTTTGACTCTACTGTATCCTCCTGTAACATTAATTATGAATATCCATATCTGATATGATTTTTGTTCACATAGTAACTTTATTTCAACTTTGTTAAATTGTAAGCTTTCACACTGTATTTCTTCACCACCATCACCCCACCCTCTTCCCACCTTCATATATGTCTGCACCAAATACTCCTTTTAAATGCATAAATCCTGGGCTAGTTCCAAACTATATCTCACTATCTGTTCTCTGTTCCAGCCTCCAGCAACCATCTTGTCTCCTCTGGCATTTGCACACACTGCTTCAAACCTCCAGCAACCATCTTGTCTCCTCTGGAATTTGCACACATTGCTTCAAACCTCCAGCAACCATCTTGTCTCCTCTGGCATTTGCACAAACTGCTTCAAGGTATCTACAGCCATCTCATTGATTCACTTTTGACTCTACTGTATCCTCCTGTAACATTAATTATGAATATCCATATCTGATATGATTTTTGTTCGCATAGTAACTTTATTTCAACTTTGTTAAATTGTAAGCTTTCACACTGCATTTCTTTACCACCATCACCCCACCCTCTTCCCACCTTCATATATGTCTGCACCAAATACTCCTTTTAAATGCATAAATACTGGGCTAGTTCCAAACTATATCTCACTATCTCTTCTCTGTTCCAGCCTCCAACAACCATCTTGTCTCCTCTGGCATTTGCACACACTGCTTCAAACCTCGAGCAACCATCTTGTCTCCTCTGGCATTTGCACACATTGCTGCAAGCCTACAGCAACCATCTTGTCTCCTCTGGCATTTGCACACATTGCTTCAAACCTCCAGCAACCATCTTGTCTCCTCTGGTATTTCCACAAACTGCTTCAAGGTATCTACAGCCATCTCATTGATTCACTTTTGACTCTACTGTATCCTCCTGTAACATTAATTATGAATATCCATATCTTATATGATTTTTGTTCACATAGTAACTTTATTTCAACTTTGTTAAATTGTAAGCTTTTACACTGTATTTCTTCACCACAATCTCCCCTTCCCCTTAACAACTTCATATCTGGCTGCACCAAATGCTCCTTTTAAATGCATAAATACTGGGCTAGTTCCAAACTATATGTCACTATCTCTTCTCTGTTGCAGCATCCAGCAACCATCTTGTCTCCTCTGGCATTTGCACACACTGCTTCAAGCCTCCAGCAACCATCTTGTCTCCTCTGGCATTTGCACACATTGCTTCAAACCTCCAGCAACCATCTTGTCTCCTCTGGCATTTGCACATACTGCTTCAAGGTATCTACAGCCATCTCATTGATTCACTTTTGACTCTACTGTATCCTCCTGTAACATTAATTATGAATATCCATATCTGATATGATTTTTGTTCACATAGTAACTTTATTTCAACTTTGTTAGATTGTAAGCTTTCACACTGTATTTTTTCACCACCATCTCCCCACCCCCTTCACACCTTCATATCTGTCTGCAATCAATGCTCCTTTTAAATGCATAAATACCGGGCTAGTTCCAAACTATATCTCACTATCTCTTCTCTGTTCCAGCCTCCAGCAACCAACTTGTCTTCTCTGGCATTTGCACACACTGCTTCAAACCTCCAGCAACCATCTTGTCTCCTCTGAAATTTGCACACATTGCTTCAAACCTCCAGCAACCATCTTGTCTCCTCTGGCATTTGCACATACTGCTTCAAGGTAGCTACAGCCATCTTATTGAATTACTTTTGACTCTACTGTATCCTCTTGTAACATTAATTATGAATATCCATATCTGATATGATTTTTGTTCACATAGTAACTTTATTTCATCTTTGTTAAATTGTAAGCTTTCAAACTGTATATATTTACCACCTTCACCCCACCCCCTTCCCACCTTCATATCTGTCTGCAATCAATGCTCCTTTTAAATGCATAAATACAGGTCTAGTTCCAAACTATATCTCACTATCTCTTCTCTGTTCCAGCCTCCAGCAACCATCTTGTCTTCTCTGGCATTTGCACACACTGCTTCAAACCTCCAGCAACCATCTTGTCTCCTCTGGAATTTGCACACACTGCTTCAAGGGTATCTACGGCCATCTCATTGATTCACCTTTGACTCTACTGTATCCTCCTGTAACATTAATTATGAATATCCATATCTGATATGATTTTTGTTTGCATAGTAACTTTATTTCAACTTTGTTAAATTGTAAGCTTTCACACTGTATTTCTTCACCACCATCACCCCACCCTCTTCCCACCTTCATATATGTCTGCAATCAAGGCTCCTTTTACTTGCATAAATACTGAGCTATTTCCAAACTATATCTCACTATCTCTTCTCTGTTCCAGCCTCCAGCAACCATCTTGTCACCTCTGGCATTTGCACACACTGCTTCATGCCTCCAGCAACCATCTTGTCTCCTCTGGCATTTGCACACACTGCTTCAAGCCTCCAGCAACCATCTTGTCTCCTCTGGCATTTGCACACATTGCTTCAAACCTCCAGCAACCATCTTGTCTCCTCTGGCATTTGCACATACTCCTTCAACGGTATCTACAGCCATCTCATTTATTAACCTTTGACTCTACTGTATCCTCCTGTAACATTAATTATGAATATCCATATCTGATATGATTTTTGTTCGCATAGTAACTTTATTTCCACTTTGTTAAATTGTAAGCTTTCACACTGCATTTCTTTACCACCATCACCCCACCCTCTTCCCACCTTCATATATGTCTGCACCAAATACTCCTTTTAAATGCATAAATACTGGGCTAGTTCCAAACTATATCTCACTATCTCTTCTCTGTTCCAGCCTCCAACAACCATCTTGTCTCCTCTGGCATTTGCACACACTGCTTCAAACCTCCAGCAACCATCTTGTCTCCTCTGGCATTTGCACATACTCCTTCAAGGTATCTACAGCCATCTCACTGATTCACCTTTGACTTTACTGTATCCTCCTGTAACATTAATTATGAGTATCCATATCTGATATGATTTTTGTTCACATAGTAACTTTATTTCAACTTTGTTAAATTGTAAGCTTTCACACTGTATTTATTCACCACCTTCACCCCACCCCCTTCCCACCTTCATATCTGTCTGCAATCAATGCTCCTTTTAAATGCATAAATACTGGGCTAGTTCCAAACTATTTCTCACTATCTCTTCTCTGTTCCAGCCTCCAGCAACCATCTTGTCTTCTCTGGCATTTGCACACACTGCTTCAAACCTCCAGCAACCATCTTGTCTCCTCTGGAATTTGCACACATTGCTTCAAACCTCCAGCAACCATCTTGTCTCCTCTGGCATTTGCACATACTGCTTCAAGGTATTTACAGCCATCTCATTGATTCACTTTTGATTTTACTGTATCCTCCTGTAACATTAATTATTAATATCCATATCTGATATGATTTTTGTTCGCATAGTAACTTTATTTCAACTTTGTTAAATTGTAAGCTTTCACACTGCATTTCTTTACCACCATCACCCCACCCTCTTCCCACCTTCATATATGTCTGCACCAAATACTCCTTTTAAATGCATAAATACTGGGCTAGTTCCAAACTATATCTCACTATCTCTTCTCTGTTGCAGCATCCAGCAACCATCTTGTCTCCTCTGGCATTTGCACACACTGCTTCAAACCTCCAGCAACCATCTTGTCTCCTCTGGAATTTGCACACATTGCTTCAAACCTCCAGCAACCATCTTGTCTCCTCTGGCATTGGCACACATTGCTTCAAACCTCCAGCAACCATCTTGTCTCCTCTGGCATTTGCACATACTCCTTCAAGGTATCTACAGCCATCTCATTGATTCACCTTTGACTTTACTGTATCCTCCTGTAACATTAATTATGAGTATCCATATCTGATATGATTTTTGTTCACATAGTACCTTTATTTCAACTTTGTTAAATTGTAAGCTTTCACACTGTATTTATTCACCACCTTCACCCCACCCCCTTCCCACCTTCATATCTGTCTGCAATCAATGCTCCTTTTAAATGCATAAATACTGGTCTAGTTCAAAACTATTTCTCACTATCTCTTCTCTGTTCCAGCCTCCAGCAACCATCTTGTCTTCTCTGGCATTTGCACACACTGCTTCAAACCTCCAGCAACCATCTTGTCTCCTCTGGAATTTGCACACACTGCTTCAACGGTATCTACAGCCATCTCATTGATTCACCTTTGACTCTACTGTATCCTCCTGTAACATTAATTATGAATATCCATATCTGATATGATTTTTGTTCACATAGTAACTTTATTTCCACTTTGTTAAATTGTAAGCTTTCACACTGCATTTCTTTACCACCATCACCCCACCCTCTTCCCACCTTCGTATATGTCTGCACCAAATACTCCTTTTAAATGCATAAATACTGGGCTAGTTCCAAACTATATCTCACTATCTCTTCTCTGTTCCAGCCTCCAACAACCATCTTGTCTCCTCTGGCATTTGCACACACTGCTTCAAACCTCCAGCAACCATCTTGTCTCCTCTGGAATTTGCACACATTGCTTCAAACCTCCAGCAACCATCTTGTCTCCTCTGGCATTTGCACATACTGCTTCAAGGTATCTACAGCCATCTCATTGATTCACTTTTGACTCTACTGTATCCTCCTGTAACATTAATTATGAATATCCATATCTGATATGATTTTTGTTCACATAGTAACTTTATTTCAACTTTGTTAGATTTTAAGCTTTCACACTGTATTTTTTCACCACCATCTCCCCACCCCCTTCACACCTTCATATCTGTCTGCAATCAATGCTCCTTTTAAATGCATAAATACCGGGCTAGTTCCAAACTATATCTCACTATCTCTTCTCTGTTCCAGCCTCCAGCAACCAACTTGTCTTCTCTGGCATTTGCACACACTGCTTCAAACCTCCAGCAACCATCTTGTCTCCTCTGAAATTTGCACACATTGCTTCAAACCTCCAGCAACCATCTTGTCTCCTCTGGCATTTGCACATACTGCTTCAAGGTAGCTACAGCCATCTTATTGAATTACTTTTGACTCTACTGTATCCTCCTGTAACATTAATTATGAATATCCATATCTGATATGATTTTTGTTCACATAGTAACTTTATTTCATCTTTGTTAAATTGTAAGCTTTCAAACTGTATATATTTACCACCTTCACCCCACCCCCTTCCCACCTTCATATCTGTCTGCAATCAATGCTCCTTTTAAATGCATAAATACTGGTCTAGTTCCAAACTATATCTCACTATCTCTTCTCTGTTCCAGCCTCCAGCAACCATCTTGTCTTCTCTGGCATTTGCACACACTGCTTCAAACCTCCAGCAACCATCTTGTCTCCTCTGGAATTTGCACACACTGCTTCAACGGTATCTACGGCCATCTCATTGATTCACCTTTGACTCTACTGTATCCTCCTGTAACATTAATTATGAATATCCATATCTGATATGATTTTTGTTTGCATAGTAACTTTATTTCAACTTTGTTAAATTGTAAGCTTTCACACTGTATTTCTTCACCACCATCACCCCACCCTCTTCCCACCTTCATATATGTCTGCAATCAAGGCTCCTTTTACTTGCATAAATACTGAGCTATTTCCAAACTATATCTCACTATCTCTTCTCTGTTCCAGCCTCCAGCAACCATCTTGTCACCTCTGGCATTTGCACACACTGCTTCATGCCTCCAGCAACCATCTTGTCTCCTCTGGCATTTGCACACATTGCTTCAAACCTCCAGCAACCATCTTGTCTCCTCTGGCATTTGCACATACTGGTTCAAGGTATCTACAGCCATCTCATTGATTCACCTTTGACTCTACTGTATTCTCCTGTAACATTAATTATGAATATCCATATCTGATATGATTTTTGTTCGCATAGTAACTTTATTTCAACTTTGTTAAATTGTAAGCTTTTACACTCCATTTCTTTACCACCATCACCCCACCCTCTTCCCACCTTCATATATGTCTGCACCAAATACTCCTTTTAAATGCATAAATACTGGGCTAGTTCCAAACTATATCTCACTATCTCTTCTCTGTTCCAGCCTCCAACAACCATCTTGTCTCCTCTGGCATTTGCACACACTGCTTCAAACCTCCAGCAACCATCTTGTCTCCTCTGGCATTTGCACATACTCCTTCAAGGTATCTACAGCCATCTCATTGATTCACCTTTGACTTTACTGTATCCTCCTGTAACATTAATTATGAGTATCCATATCTGATATGATTTTTGTTCACATAGTAACTTTATTTCAACTTTGTTAAATTGTAAGCTTTCACACTGTATTTATTCACCACCTTCACCCCACCCCCTTCCCACCTTCATATCTGTCTGCAATCAATGCTCCTTTTAAATGCATAAATACTGGGCTAGTTCCAAACTATATCTCACTATCTCTTCTCTGTTCCAGCCTCCAGCAACCATCTTGTCTTCTCTGGCATTTGCACACACTGCTTCAAACCTCCAGCAACCATCTTGTCTCCTCTGGAATTTGCACACATTGCTTCAAACCTCCAGCAACCATCTTGTCTCCTCTGGCATTTGCACATACTGCTTCAAGGTATTTACAGCCATCTCATTGATTCACTTTTGACTCTACTGTATCCTCCTGTAACATTAATTATTAATATCCATATCTGATATGATTTTTGTTCGCATAGTAACTTTATTTCAACTTTGTTAAATTG
This sequence comes from Discoglossus pictus, assembly GCA_027410445.1. NCBI lineage: Eukaryota > Metazoa > Chordata > Amphibia > Anura > Alytidae > Discoglossus > Discoglossus pictus. The sequence goes on from JAPZIH010000331.1 coordinate 16,511, forward strand.
TAAGCTTTCACACTGCATTTCTTTACCACCATCACCCCACCCTCTTCCCACCTTCATATATGTCTGCACCAAATACTCCTTTTAAATGCATAAATACTGGGCTAGTTCCAAACTATATCTCACTATCTCTTCTCTGTTGCAGCATCCAGCAACCATCTTGTCTCCTCTGGCATTTGCACACACTGCTTCAAACCTCCAGCAACCATCTTGTCTCCTCTGGAATTTGCACACATTGCTTCAAACCTCCAGCAACCATCTTGTCTCCTCTGGCATTGGCACACATTGCTTCAAACCTCCAGCAACCATCTTGTCTCCTCTGGCATTTGCACATACTCCTTCAACGGTATCTACAGCCATCTCATTTATTAACCTTTGACTCTACTGTATCCTCCTGTAACATTAATTATGAATATCCATATCTGATATGATTTTTGTTCGCATAGTAACTTTATTTCCACTTTGTTAAATTGTAAGCTTTCACACTGCATTTCTTTACCACCATCACCCCACCCTCTTCCCACCTTCATATATGTCTGCACCAAATGCTCCTTTTAAATGCATAAATACTGGTCTATTTCCAAACTATATCTCACTATCTCTTCTCTGTTCCAGCCTCCAGCAACCATCTTGTCTCCTCTGGCATTTGCACACACTGCTTCAAACCTCGAGCAACCATCTTGTCTCCTCTGGCATTTGCACACATTGCTGCAAGCCTACAGCAACCATCTTGTCTCCTCTGGCATTTGCACACATTGCTTCAAACCTCCAGCAACCATCTTGTCTCCTCTGGTATTTCCACAAACTGCTTCAAGGTATCTACAGCCATCTCATTGATTCACCTTTGACTCTACTGTATCCCCATGTAACATTAATTATGAATATCCATATCTGATATGATTTTTGTTCACATAGTAACTTTATTTCATTTTTTTTTAAATTGTAAGCTTTTACACTGTATTTCTTCACCACAATCTCCCCATCCCCTTAACACCTTCATATCTGACTGCACCAAATGCTCCTTTTAAATGCATAAATACTGGGCTAGTTCCAAACTATATGTCACTATCTCTTCTCTGTTGCAGCATCCAGCAACCATCTTGTCTCCTCTGGCATTTGCACTCACTGCTTCAAGCCTCCAGCAACCATCTTGTCTCCTCTGGCATTTGCACACATTGCTTCAAACCTCCAGCAACCATCTTGTCTCCTCTGGCATTTGCACATACTGCCTCAAGGTATCTACAGCCATTTCATTGATTCACCTTTGACTCTACTGTATCCCCATGTAACATTAATTATGAATATCCATATCTGATATGATTTTTGTTCACATAGTAACTTTATTTCAACTTTGTTAGATTGTAAGCTTTCACACTGTATTTTTTCACCACCATCTCCCCACCCCCTTCACACCTTCATATCTGTCTGCAATCAATGCTCCTTTTAAATGCATAAATACTGGGCTAGTTCCAAACTATATCTCACTATCTCTTCTCTGTTCCAGCCTCCAGCAACCAACTTGTCTTCTCTGGCATTTGCACACACTGCTTCAAACCTCCAGCAACCATCTTGTCTCCTCTGAAATTTGCACACATTGCTTCAAACCTCCAGCAACCATCTTGTCTCCTCTGGCATTTGCACATACTGCTTCAAGGTAGCTACAGCCATCTTATTGAATTACCTTTGACTCTACTGTATCCCCATGTAACATTAATTATGAATATCCATATCTGATATGATTTTTGTTCACATAGTAACTTTATTTCATTTTTGTTAAATTGTAAGCTTTCACACTGTATTTATTCACCACCTTCACCCCACCCCCTTCCCACCTTCATATCTGTCTGCAATCAATGCTCCTTTTAAATGCATAAATACTGGGCTAGTTCCAAACTATATCTCACTATCTCTTCTCTGTTCCAGCCTCCAGCAACCATCTTGTCTCCTCTGGCATTTGCACACACTGCTTCAAACCTCCAGCAACCATCTTGTCTCCACTGGAATTTGCACACACTGCTTCAACGGTATCTACAGCCATCTCATTGATTCACCTTTGACTCTACTGTATCCTCCTGTAACATTAATTATGAATATCCATATCTGATATGATTTTTGTTTGCATAGTAACTTTATTTCAACCTTGTTAAATTGTAAGCTTTCACACTGTATTTCTTCACCACCATCACCCCACCCTCTTCCCACCTTCATATATGTCTGCAATCAAGGCTCCTTTTACTTGCATAAATACTGAGCTATTTCCAAACTATATCTCACTATCTCTTCTCTGTTCCAGCCTCCAGCAACCATCTTGTCACCTCTGGCATTTGCACACACTGCTTCAAGCCTCCAGCAACCATCTTGTCTCCTCTGGCATTTGCACACACTGCTTCAAACCTCCAGCAACCATCTTGTCTCCTCTGGCATTTGCACACATTGCTTCAAACCTCCAGCAACCATCTTGTCTCCTCTGGCATTTGCACATACTGGTTCAAGGTATCTACAGCCATCTCATTGATTCACCTTTGACTCTACTGTATCCTCCTGTAACATTAATTATGAATATCCATATCTGATATGATTTTTGTTCGCATAGTAACTTTATTTCAACTTTGTTAAATTGTAAGCTTTTACACTGCATTTCTTTACCACCATCACCCCACCCTCTTCCCACCTTCATATATGTCTGCACCAAATACTCCTTTTAAATGCATAAATACTGGGCTAGTTCCAAACTATATCTCAATATCTCTTCTCTGTTCCAGCCTCCAACAACCATCTTGTCTCCTCTGGCATTTGCACACACTGCTTCAATCCTTCAGTAACCATCTTGTTTCCTCTGGCATTTGCACACATTACTTCAAACCTCCAGCTACCATCTTGTCTCCTCTGGCATTTGCACATACTGCTTCAAGGTATCTACAGCCATCTCATTGATTCACTTTTGACTCTACTGTATCCTCCTGTAACATTAATTATGAATATCCATATCTGATATGATTTTTGTACACATAGTAACTTTATTTCAACTTTGTTAAATTGTAAGCTTTCACACTGTATTTTTTCTCCATCATCTCTCCACCCTCTTCACACCTTTATATCTGTCTGCAACAAATGCTCCTTTTACATGCATAAATACTGGGCTAGTTCCAAACTATATCTCACTATCTCTTCTCTGTTTCAGCCTCCAGTAACCATCTTGTCTCCTCTGGCATTTGCACACACTGCTTCAATCCTCCAGTAACCATCGTGTCTCCTCTGGTATTTGCACACATTGCATCAAACCTCCAGCAACCATCTTGTCTCCTCTGGCATTTGCACATACTGCTTCAAGGTATCTACAGCCATCTCATTGATTCACTTTTGACTCTACTGTATCCTCCTGTAACATTAATTATGAATATCCATATCTGATATGATTTTTGTTCACATAGTAACTTTATTTCAACTTTGTTAGATTGTAAGCTTTCACACTGTATTTTTTCACCACCATCTCCCCACCCCCTTCACACCTTCATATCTGTCTGCAATCAATGCTCCTTTTAAATGCATAAATACCGGGCTAGTTCCAAACTATATCTCACTATCTCTTCTCTGTTCCAGCCTCCAGCAACCAACTTGTCTTCTCTGGCATTTGCACACACTGCTTCAAACCTCCAGCAACCATCTTGTCTCCTCTGGAATTTGCACACATTGCTTCAAACCTCCAGCAACCATCTTGTCTCCTCTGGCATTTGCACATACTGCTTCAAGGTAGCTACAGCCATCTTATTGAATTACTTTTGACTCTACTGTATCCTCCTGTAACATTAATTATGAATATCCATATCTGATATGATTTTTGTTCACATAGTAACTTTATTTCATCTTTGTTAAATTGTAAGCTTTCACACTGTATTTCTTCACCACCATCACCCCACCCTCTTCCCACCTTCATATATGTCTGCAATCAAGGCTCCTTTTACTTGCATAAATACTGAGCTATTTCCAAACTATATCTCACTATCTCTTCTCTGTTGCAGCATCCAGCAACCATCTTGTCTCCTCTGGCATTTGCACACACTGCTTCAAACCTCCAGCAACCATCTTGTCTCCTCTGGAATTTGCACACATTGCTTCAAACCTCCAGCAACCATCTTGTCTCCTCTGGCATTGGCACACATTGCTTCAAACCTCCAGCAACCATCTTGTCTCCTCTGGCATTTGCACATACTCCTTCAACGGTATCTACAGCCATCTCATTTATTAACCTTTGACTCTACTGTATCCTCCTGTAACATTAATTATGAATATCCATATCTGATATGATTTTTGTTCGCATAGTAACTTTATTTCCACTTTGTTAAATTGTAAGCTTTCACACTGCATTTCTTTACCACCATCACCCCACCCTCTTCCCACCTTCATATATGTCTGCACCAAATACTCCTTTTAAATGCATAAATACTGGGCTAGTTCCAAACTATATCTCACTATCTCTTCTCTGTTCCAGCCTCCAACAACCATCTTGTCTCCTCTGGCATTTGCACACACTGCTTCAAACCTCGAGCAACCATCTTGTCTCCTCTGGCATTTGCACACATTGCTGCAAGCCTACAGCAACCATCTTGTCTCCTCTGAAATTTGCACACATTGCTTCAAACCTCCAGCAACCATCTTGTCTCCTCTGGCATTTGCACATACTGCTTCAAGGTAGCTACAGCCATCTTATTGAATTACTTTTGACTCTACTGTATCCTCCTGTAACATTAATTATGAATATCCATATCTGATATGATTTTTGTTCACATAGTAACTTTATTTCATCTTTGTTAAATTGTAAGCTTTCAAACTGTATATATTTACCACCTTCACCCCACCCCCTTCCCACCTTCATATCTGTCTGCAATCAATGCTCCTTTTAAATGCATAAATACTGGGCTAGTTCCAAACTATATCTCACTATCTCTTCTCTGTTCCAGCCTCCAGCAACCATCTTGTCTCCTCTGGCATTTGCACACATTGCTTCAAACCTCCAGCAACCATCTTGTCTCCTCTGGCATTTGCACACACTGCTTCAACGGTATCTACGGCCATCTCATTGATTCACCTTTGACTCTACTGTATCCTCCTGTAACATTAATTATGAATATCCATATCTGATATGATTTTTGTTTGCATAGTAACTTTATTTCAACCTTGTTAAATTGTAAGCTTTCACACTGTATTTCTTCACCACCATCACCCCACCCTCTTCCCACCTTCATATATGTCTGCAATCAAGGCTCCTTTTACTTGCATAAATACTGAGCTATTTCCAAACTATATCTCACTATCTCTTCTCTGTTCCAGCCTCCAGCAACCATCTTGTCACCTCTGGCATTTGCACACACTGCTTCAAGCCTCCAGCAACCATCTTGTCTCCTCTGGCATTTGCACACACTGCTTCAAGCCTCCAGCAACCATCTTGTCTCCTCTGGCATTTGCACACATTGCTTCAAACCTCCAGCAACCATCTTGTCTCCTCTGGCATTTGCACATACTGGTTCAAGGTATCTACAGCCATCTCATTGATTCACCTTTGACTCTACTGTATTCTCCTGTAACATTAATTATGAATATCCATATCTGATATGATTTTTGTTCGCATAGTAACTTTATTTCAACTTTGTTAAATTGTTAGCTTTTACACTGCATTTCTTTACCACCATCACCCCACCCTCTTCCCACCTTCATATATGTCTGCACCAAATACTCCTTTTAAATGCATAAATACTGGGCTAGTTCCAAACTATATCTCAATATCTCTTCTCTGTTCCAGCCTCCAACAACCATCTTGTCTCCTCTGGCATTTGCACACACTGCTTCAATCCTTCAGTAACCATCTTGTTTCCTCTGGCATTTGCACACATTACTTCAAACCTCCAGCTACCATCATGTCTCCTCTGGCATTTGCACATACTGCTTCAAGGTATCTACTGCCATCTCATTGATTCACTTTTGACTCTACTGTATCCTCCTGTAACATTAATTATGAATATCCATATCTGATATGATTTTTGTACACATAGTAACTTTATTTCAACTTTGTTAAATTGTAAGCTTTCACACTGTATTTTTTCTCCATCATCTCTCCACCCTCTTCACACCTTTATATCTGTCTGCAACAAATGCTCCTTTTACATGCATAAATACTGGGCTAGTTCCAAACTATATCTCACTATCTCTTCTCTGTTTCAGCCTCCAGTAACCATCTTGTCTCCTCTGGCATTTGCACACACTGCTTCAATCCTCCAGTAACCATCGTGTCTCCTCTGGTATTTGCACACATTGCATCAAACCTCCAGCAACCATCTTGTCTCCTCTGGCATTTGCACATACTGCTTCAAGGTATCTACAGCCATCTCATTGATTCACTTTTGACTCTACTGTATCCTCCTGTAACATTAATTACGAATATCCATATCTGATATGATTTTTGTTCACATAGTAACTTTATTTCAACTTTGTTAGATTGTAAGCTTTCACACTGTATTTTTTCACCACCATCTCCCCACCCCCTTCACACCTTCATATCTGTCTGCAATCAATGCTCCTTTTAAATGCATAAATACCGGGCTAGTTCCAAACTATATCTCACTATCTCTTCTCTGTTCCAGCCTCCAGCAACCAACTTGTCTTCTCTGGCATTTGCACACACTGCTTCAAACCTCCAGCAACCATCTTGTCTCCTCTGGAATTTGCACACATTGCTTCAAACCTCCAGCAACCATCTTGTCTCCTCTGGCATTTGCACATACTGCTTCAAGGTAGCTACAGCCATCTTATTGAATTACTTTTGACTCTACTGTATCCTCCTGTAACATTAATTATGAATATCCATATCTGATATGATTTTTGTTCACATAGTAACTTTATTTCATCTTTGTTAAATTGTAAGCTTTCACACTGTATTTCTTCACCACCATCACCCCACCCTCTTCCCACCTTCATATATGTCTGCAATCAAGGCTCCTTTTACTTGCATAAATACTGAGCTATTTCCAAACTATATCTCACTATCTCTTCTCTGTTCCAGCCTCCAGCAACCATCTTGTCACCTCTGGCATTTGCACACACTGCTTCATGCCTCCAGCAACCATCTTGTCTCCTCTGGCATTTGCACACACTGCTTCAAGCCTCCAGCAACCATCTTGTCTCCTCTGGCATTTGCACACATTGCTTCAAACCTCCAGCAACCATCTTGTCTCCTCTGGCATTTGCACATACTGCTTCAAGGTATCTACAGACTGCTCATTGATTCACTTTTGACTCTACTGTATCCTCCTGTAACATTAATTATGAATATCCATATCTGATATAATTTTTGTTTGCATAGTAACTTTATTTCAACTTTGTTAAATTGTAAGCTTTCACACTGTATTTCTTCACCACCATCACCCCACCCTCTTCCCACCTTCATATATGTCTGCACCAAATGCTCATTTTAAATGCATAAATACTGGGCTAGTTCCAAACTATATCTCACTATTACATAGTTACATAGTTACATAGTATTTAAGGTTGAAAAAAGACTTTCAGTCCATCAAGTTCAACCTTTTAATATCTCCTTTGATCTGCAATATGCGGATTAACTATTAATTCATTAGTTGTTAATTAATTGTTAATCAATTATTTAATGTTTTTTTTTTGTTTGTTTGTTTTTTTATTATTATTAATTAGTCCAGAGGAAGGCAAATAGAAAAAAAAAAAAACAAGCGAGACTTAGCCAATTGTCTAAAGGGGAAATCTTAAAAATTTGGATCATTACTGTCTCTCTAATTATCCATGATAACCCTGAATACCCTTTTTAATTAGAAATAAATCTAGTCCCCTTTTAAAGTTATCTATCGAATCCGCTGTCACCACCTCCTCTGGTAGAGAATTCCACAGATTAACCACCCTTACTGTGAAGAACCCTTTTCTTTCTTTGAGGTGGAATCTTTTTACTTCTAACCTCAAGGGATGTCCTCTTGTCAGTTGAAAACCTCTTGGCACAAAAAGCTCCCCCGACAAATCTTTATACTGACCCTGGATGTATTTATATAAGGTAATCATATCTCCTCTTAGACGCCTTTTTTTTAGAGAAAATAAGTTTAATTTGGTTAGTCTTTCTTCATAACTTAGCCCCTCCATTCCCCTTATTAGTTTGGTTGCCCTTCTCTGTACCTTTTCCAGCTCTAAAATGTCCTTTTTATGAAGTGGTGCCCAAAATTGTACTCCATATTCCAAATTAGGGCGTACTAGAGATTTGTATAGTGGCAGAATTATATTTGCTTCCCTGGCTTCTATACCCTTCTTAATACATGCTAATATTTTATTTGCCTTTGCAGCTGCTGCTTGGCTTTGAGCACTGTTACCTAGGTGGTTGTCCACAAGCACTCCCAAATCCCTTTCAATATCTGATACACCTAGATTTGCTCCATTAAGATTATAAATTGCATGGCTATTTTTCCTTCCCAGATGCATAACCTTACATTTATTCGTATTAAATCTCATCTGCCATTTAGATGCCCATTCCTCAATTTTATGTAAATCCCTTTGGAGGGAAAGCACATCATTTTCTGATTTAATTACCTTGCACAACTTTGTGTCATCAGCGAAAATGGAGACCCCACACTCCAATCCTACCTCTAAGTCATTAATAAACATGTTAAAAAGGAGAGGACCTAATACTGAACCCTGAGGAACCCCACTTACTTACCACATTAGTCCAATCAGAGTATGTTCCATTTACAACAACCCTTTGCTTCCTGTCTTTTAGCCAGCTCTCAATCCATGAGCAGATATTTACTGCAACTCCTGTATCTCTTAGTTTGCCCAATAGTCTCCCATGTGGCACTGTATCAAAAGCCTTTGCAAAATCCAAAAAGACTACATCCACTGAGTTGCCTTGATCCAGGTTCCTACTAACCTCCTCATAGAAACTAATTAGATTTGTTTGACATGACCTATCCCTCATAAACCCATGTTGACTCCTACTAATCCTGTTAAAATAGACATATTCTTGTATATTATCCTTTATTAACCCTTCTAAAAGCTTCCCCACTACAGAAGTGAGGCTCACTGGTCTATAATTCCCCGGATTTGCTCTTGCTCCCTTTTTAAATATAGGTATCACATCAGCTTTTCTCCAGTCATCTGGTAGAGACTCTGTTGTGAGTGAATCTTGAAAAATTAAATATAATGGTTTGGCTATTACAGAACCCAGTTCCCTTAGTACCCTTGGATGTATTCCATCAGGACCCGTGGCTTTATTAACATTTATTTTTTCCAACCTCTTTTGGATTACTTCCTGTGTTGACCAATTATTTGGCAAAGGTAGTGTAGCCCCATTATGTTGCAGTGTCCCAACCACTGGTACGTCCCTTGTGTATACCGAAGAAAAGAACCTATTTAGCTCATCTGCCTTTTCTTGGTCACTAATTATCAGACAGCCTGTTTCACATTGTAATGTTCCTATAGCTTCCTTCCTCGCCTTCTTCCCATTAATATACTTAAAAAATATTTTAGGGTTAGTCTTACTCTCTTTTGCAATTAATTTTTCATTTTCTATTTTAGCCAGTCTAATCGCGCTTTTGCAAGCCTTGTTGATTTCCTTGTATTCCCGTAAAGCAGTCTCTGTCCCCTATTGTTTGTATAATTTAAATGCCTGTTTTTTACTCTGTATCTTGATCTTTAAATCATTGTTAAGCCACATGGGTTGTGATTTACTCCTTTTACTTTTATTCCCACACGGTATATGCTGATGTGTATGTATATTTAGTAAGGATTTAAATTTAGTATCTCTTCTCTGTTCTAGCCTCCAGCAACCATCTTGTCTCCTCTGGCATTTGCACACACTGCTTCAAGCCTCCAGCAACCATCTTGTCTCCTCTGGCATTTGCACACATTGCTTCAAACCTCCAGCAACCATCTTGTCTCCTCTGGCATTTGCACACATAAGTGTTAGGGTTAGGGTGAGGGGTGTTAGGGTTAGGGTGAGGGGTGTTAGGGATAAGTGTGAGGGGTGTTAGGGTTAGGGTGAGGGGTGTTAGGGATAAGTGTGAGGGGTATTAGGGTGAGGGGTGTTACGGTTAAGTGTGAGGGGTATTAGGGTTAGTGTGAGGGGTGTTAGGGATAAGTGTGAGTGGTGGTAGGGTTAGAGTGAGGGGTGTTAGGGTTAGGTGTTAGGGTGAGGGGTGTTAGGGATAAGTGTGAGGGGTGTTAGGGTTAGGTTGAGGGGTGTTAGGGATAAGTGTGAGGGGTGTTAGGGTAAGGTGTTAGGATGAGGGGTGTTAGGGATAAGTTTGAGAGTGGTTAGGGTGAGGGGTGTTAGGGATAAGTGTGATTGGTGATAGGGTTAGGGTGAGGGGTGTTAGGGATAAGTGTGAGGGGTGTTAGGGTTAGGGTGAGGGGTGTTAGGGATAAGTGTGAGGGGTGTTAGGATGAGGGGTGTTAGGGATAAGTGTGAGAGGTGTTAGGGTGAGGGGTGTTAGGTGTTAGGGTGAGGGGTGTTAGGGATAAGTGTTAGGGGTGTTAGGGTTAGGGTGAGGGGTGTTAGGGATAAGTGTGATGGGTGATAGGGTTAAGTGTGAGGGGTGTTAGGGTTAGGGTGAGGGGTGTTAGTGATAAGTGTGAGGGGTATTAGGGTTAGGGTGAGGGGTGTTACGGTTAAGTGTGAGGGGTATTAGGGTTAGGGTGAGGGGTGTTAGGGATAAGTGTGAGTGGTTGTAGGGTTAGGGTGAGGGGTGTTAGGGTTAGGTAATAGGGTGAGGGGTGTTAGGGATAAGTGTGATGGATGTTAGGGTTAGGTTGAGGGGTGTTAGGGATAAGTGTGAGGGGTGTTAGGGTTAGGTGTTAGGATGAGGGGTGTTAGGGATAAGTGTGAAAGGTGTTAGGGTTAGGGTGAGGGGTGTTAGGGTTAGGTGTTAGGGTGAGGGGTGTTAAGTATAAGTGTGAGGGGTGTTAGGGTTAGGGTGAGGGGTGTTAGGGATAAGTGTGATGGGTGTTAGGGTTAGGGTGAGGGGTGTTAGGGATAAGTTTGATGGGTAATAGGGTGAGGGGTGTTAGGGTTAAGTGTGATTGGTGTTCGGGTTAGGAAGAGGGGTGTTAGGGATAAGTGTGAGGGGTGTTAGGGTTAGGGTGAGGGGTGTTAGGGATAAGTGTGAGGGGTGTTAGGGTTAGGGTGAGGGGTGTTAGGGATAAGTGTGATGGGTGTTAGGGTGAGGGGTGTTAGGGATAAGTGTGAGGGGTGTTAGGGTTAGGGTGAGGGGTGTTAGGCATAAGTGTGAGGGGTGTTAGGGTTAGGGGTGTTAGGGATAAGTGTGAGGGGGGTTACGGTTAGGGTGAGGGGTGTTAGGGTTAGGTGTTAGGGTGAGGGGTTGTTAGGGATAAGTGTGAGGGGTGTTAGGGTTAGGGTGAGGGGTGTTAGTAATAAGTGTGAGGGGTGTTAGGGTTAGGTGTTAGGATGAGGGGTGTTGGGGATAAGTGTGAGAGGTGTTAGGGTTATGGTGAGGGGTGTTAGGGTTAGGTTTTAGGGTGAGGGGTGTTAGGGATAAGTGTGATTGGTGTTAGGGTTAGGGTGAGGGGTGTTAGGGTTAGGATGAGGGCTGTTAGGGATAAGTGTGAGGGGTGTTACGGTTAGGGTGAGGGGTGTTAATGATAAGTGTGAGGGGTGTTACGGTTAGGGTGAGGGGTGTTAGGGATAAGTGTGAGTGGTGGTAGGGTTAGGGTGAGGGGTGTTGGGGTTAGGTGTTAGGGTGAGGGGTGCTAGGGATAAGTGTGAGGGGTGTTAGGGTTAGGGTGTGGGGTGTTAGGGATAAGTGTGAGGGGTGTTAGGGTTAGGTGTTAGGATGAAGGGTGTTAGGGATAAGTGTGAGAGGTGTTAGAGTTAGGGTGAGGGGTGTTAGGGTGAGGGGTGTTAGGGATAAGTGTGATTGGTGTTAGGGTTAGGGTGAGGGGTGTTAGGGATAAGTGTGAGGGGTGTTAGGGTTAGGGTGAGGGGTGTTGTGGATAAGTGTGATGGGTGTTAGGGTGAGGGGTGTTAGGGATAAGTGTGAGGGGTGTTAGGGTGACAGGTGTTAGGGATAAGTGTGAGGAGGGTTAGGGTGAGGGGTGTTAGGGTTAGGTGTTAGGGTGAGGGGTGTTAGGGATAAGTGTGAGGGGTGTTAGGGTTAGCGTGAGGGGTGTTAGGGTTAGGTGTTAGGATGAGGGGTGTTAGGGATAAGTGTGAGAGGTGTTAGGGTGAGGGGTGATAGGGTTAGGTGTTAGGGTGAGGGGTGTTAGGGTTAGGTGTTAGGGTGAGGGGTGTTAGGGTTAGGGTGAGGGGTGTTAGGGATAAGTGTGAGGGGTGTTAGGGTTAGGGTGAGGGGTGTTAGGGTTAGGGTGAGGGGTGTTAGGGATAAGTGTGAGGGGTGTTAGGGTTAGGTGTTAGGATGAGGGGTGGTAGGGATAAGTGTGAGAGGTGTTAGGGTTAGGGTGAGGGGTGTTAGTGTTAGGTGTTAGGGTGAGGGGTGTTAGGGATAAGTGTGATTGGTGTTAGGGTTAGGGTGAGGGGTAGTAGGGATAAGTGTGATGGGTGTTAGGGTTAGGGTGAGGGGTGTTAGGGATAAGTGTGAGGGGTGTTAGGATGAGGGGTGTTAGGGATAAATGTGAGAGGTGTAAGGGTTAGGGTGAGGGGAGTTAGGGTTAGGTGTTAGGGTGAGGGGTGTTAGGGATAAATGTGATTGGTGTTAGGGTTAGGGTGAGGGGTGTAGGGATAAGTGTGAGGGGTGTTAGGGTTAGGGTGAGGAGTGTTAGGGATAAGTGTGATGGGTGTTAGGGTGAGGGGTGTTAGGGATAAGTGTGAGGGGTGTTAGGGTTAGTGTGAGGGGTGTTAGGGATAAGTGTGAGGGGTGTTAGGGTTAGGGTGAGGGGTGTTAGGGATAAGTAAAAGGGGGGTTAGGGTTAGGGTGAGGGGTGTTAGGGTTAGGAATTAGGGTGAGGGGTGTTAGGGATAAGTGTGAGGGGTGTTGGGGTAAGGGTGAGGGGTGTTAGGGATAAGTGTGATGGGTGTTAAGGTTAGGGTGAGGGGTGTTAGGGATAAGTGTGATTGGTGTTAGGGTTAGGGTGAGTGGTGTTAGGGATAAGTGTGAGGGGTGTTAGGGTTAGGGTGAGGGGTGTTGGGGATAAGTGTGATTGGTGTTAGGGTGAGGTATGTTAGGGATAAGTGTGAGGGGTGTTAGGGATAAGGTGAGTG
>JAPZIH010000332.1:0-29664 GCA_027410445.1 Discoglossus pictus
TCTCACGTGCTGCGGCGAGGGGGGGCTCCGGCCCGCGCCGGTCTCTTCACGTGCTGCGCGGGGGGCGGCGTCTCTTCACGTGCTGCGCGGGGGGGCGGCGTCTCTTCACGTGCTGCGCGGGGGGGCGGCGTCACGTGCTGCGCGGGGGGGCGGCGGCGGCGTCCCTTCACGTGCTGCGCGGGGGGCCGGCGTCTCATTTAACGTATAATGAAACCGGCACTTGCCTGTAATACTCCCCAGAAATGAGGTCCTTCTGCTGACTGGAAGCCATTACACATTCTGTGACCCTAAAACCCCAAATCACCTCTGATAACCTGCCCCCACCTTCTTCTTTGGATATGATGACCTATTGGTTTTCACCATTGATGACCTCTGACCAGGGCACCTTTTTGTCACTTGACTAAGAAAAAATCTTTAATGGCATATTAAAGTGAGGTGGTTTATGGTTACATCCTGTTTAACCCACCTAGCAAAACATGTTTGCATGGGGTTATTGCACCCGCAGGTTATTACACCCGCAGGTTATTACACCCTCAGGATTGAGCTAGGTTCCTCAGGGCATGGTATTGTAAGTGTACCCAGTCCATGTATGCATGCTCAGATATGCAGCCAATCAGCAATGCTGTTTCAAGCCAGAGTAGATGACTATTACACTGGGTCCTTAAAAAGCGGTTACACCGTAGTTCTTTAGACATACACCCTCTCCTTGATAAATTCTTACTTATTATTATTATTATTATTCTACTGAAACAAAACATTTCAGCTTCTTCCTATTCTAATTTGTCTTCTAGGCGAATGAGCATTTATGCTTTTCATTTATGGTCCTGCAATGACCTGTAAAGGAAGAGCAGTTGTGTTTCTTGTCTGCATGTGTCTGTGTGAGTGCAGGCCATTCACTGGGGAAGGTGAGGGGGCAAATCACTGGGGCTGGGGGAAGTATCACCTGGGATGTAGGTATTACAGAAATCTAAAGAAAGCTACAGACCAGAAATACAAGTATTAGTTATGATAATATTCCCCGGGATTTTGAGGGAGCGTCAACATTCATAGAAAAAGTTTGCAAAAGCAAGAAAATCAGCAAACTTCAAGGTAACGGCTTAACTGTTTATTTTGGTATTTTCTCATGCAAACAATTTTTTGTTTCTCATAAACTACTAATTCTCCGCTATCAGATGCATTAATAACCCGGCTCGCTTGCGTGCGCCTGTAATAACCCGGCTCGCTTGCGTGCGCCTGTAATAACCCGGCTCGCTTGCGTGCGCCTGTAATAACCCGGCTCGCTTGCATGTACCTTTTTAGGATGCTTTTCTACTAAACCATAAGACTTGAGATCTTGTGACATTGTCTTTTGCCATTGTCCTAGCCTCTCTGCTCTGTCATCCAGTGGGGTCTTGGTAAGGTCTGGGTGATTCCATATTCCTTCCATTTCTGAATGATGGTCTTGACTGTGCTCCGTGGAATTCTTAAAGGACCAGTGTACACTTCATGTTAAACCTAATTTCTACCTGTGCCAATGGCAGCAAAGCAAATCTTTAGCCAGAAAACTTTTGAGTTTTGATCATTAATGGCCGCTGCTCTGCTCCTCCCCACTTTTTTGTCATTGGCTATTGTGGGGCTTCCTGTGCCCACTATATCTGTTCCTCTTAAACCCTCTGTACAGTCGGCTTCCCACCTTGCATGCGCGCTACGCCCCACACACAAAATTACCCATAACAACTTTCTCTGTTTTAGATAATAACCTCAGACGAGGCTGAACGCAGAGGGCAGATCTATGACCGGCAGGGAGCCACGTACCTGTTTGACCTGGACTACGTGGAGGATGTGTACACGGTGGATGCTGCTCACTATGGAAACATCTCGCATTTTGTTAATCACAGTGTAAGTACCACAAACGACCTCCTCCTGTCAGCATATTTCGTATATAGCGCTGTACATAGATAAGGTCCAGGCAATGACAAAACATAGCAAAGCCAGGAGGGCCCTGTCTTTGAGCCTCCAGTGTCCATGGTGCTTTCCCCAAAGCCTTAAAGGTATTGTGTGAGGTAAAGGAGGGAGTTAGAGGTGTTAGGGTGGAAGGTGATACGCTTCTCTGAAAAGATGCATATTTAGTGAGGTTTTGAGGCAGGAGGACAATCTAGTGGAGCGAGGCAAAGAGTTCAGAGAATAGGGGCAGCATGAGAAGTCCTGAAACAGAATGAGAGGAGGTTACGAGTTGTAGAAAGAATAAGGTCATTAGCAGAACAAAGAGTGCGGTTGGTGGAATATTTGGAGATGAGAGAAGAGATGTACGGGGTGCGTAATTGTTGAGGGCTTTGTAAGTTAGGGTCATGATTTTACATTTTATTCTGGAATCTAAAGGAAGCCAGTGGAGTGATTGGCAGAGAGGCGATGCCGACAATGAACGTTGTGTATGGAGGATGAGTCTAGCAGAGGCGTTCATAATGGATTGAAGTAGGGATAGTCGGGTGGTGGGTAGGCCAGCAAGATGCGAGTTACAGTAGTAGAGTGATGATGAGAGAGTGCATTAGGATTTTAGTTGTGACTTGTGTAAGATGGTGATTAATTCTGGAGATTTTTTTTTAGATGAAGGCAAGATTTTGTTAGACTGTGTGTGACCAGTAGAACCCCCAAGGCAATGGGCTTGGGAGGTGGGGGTGATGATGTCATTGTTGACAGTGAGAGAGACGTGAGGAATTGGTGCTGTGGTTGAGGGAGGGAAGATTAGGAGTCCAGTCTTAGACATGTTGAGTTTGAGTTGGAGACGTGTGCTAGAAGAGAGGGGGGATAGATCTGGTGATGAGAGGTAGATTTAAGTGTCATCTGCATGGAGATGATACTGAAGCCCAGAAGAGTGTATTAGGGTATCAAGTGAGGATGTGTAGATGGAGAAGAGGGGGCCTAGGACTGATCCTTGGGGTACACCCACAGACGGGGTCAGAAGGAGACACTGAATGATCGATTTTCTAGGTATGATGAGAACCATGAGAGAGCAGTGTCTCCAATACCGAGGAAGGAGCGGATATGGAGTAGAAGTGTATGGTCGACAGTGTCAAAGGTAGCAGAAAAATCTAGACTAATTGAAAAGTGACCTTTTGACTTGGCGGAGAGCAAGTCATTAGTGACTTTACTGAGAGCTGTCTCATTGGAGTGTTGGGGCCGGATTGGAAGGTGTCATGAAGGGAGTTAGAGGAAATAAAGCTGGTAAGGCGGTTATAGAGGAGCCGCTCCAGCAGTTTGGAAGCCAGGGGAAGTAGAGAGATAGGGCCGTAGTTAGATGCGACGTCAGAGTCAGATGAGGGTTTCTTGAGGATGGGTGTAATTATGGCATGTTTTAGAGAAGATGGAAACATGCAAATATTTAGGGCAAGGTTGAAGCTGTGTGTGTGTGTGTGTGTGTGTGTGTGTGTGTGTGTGAGAGAGAGCTGGTATTAGTGTGGTTGAGAGGGGAGCGATAAGCTGAGATGGAGTAGGATCTAGAGGACAGGTAGTGAGGCGAGTGCATAATACAGTGGATATAAAAAGTCTACACACCCCTGTTAAAATGTCAGGTTTCTGTGCTGTAAAAAAAATGAGACAAAGATAAATAATTTCAGAACTTTTTCCACCTTTTTAATGTGACCTATAAACTGTACAACTCAGTTGAAAAACAAACTGAAATCTTTTAGGTAGAGGGAAGAAAAAAATATAAACATAAAATAATCTGGTTGCATAAGTCTGCACACCCTTATACTAATACTTTGTTCAAGCACCTTTTTAATTTTATTACAGCACTCAGTCTTTTTGGGTATGAGTCTATCAGCATGGCACATTGTTGCTTGGCAAGATTTGCCCACTCTTCTTTGCTCTGTCAGATTGCGAGGGCATCTCCTGGGCACAGCCCTCTTCAGATCACAATCGTATTCAGGTCTGGGCTCTGGCTGGGCCATTCCAAAACTTTAATCTTCTTCTGGTAAAGCCATTCCTTTGTTGATTTGGATGTATGCTTTGGGTCGTTGTCGTGCTGACAGATGAAGTTCCTCTTCATGTTCAGCTTTCTAGCAGAAGCCTGAAGGTTTTGTGCCAATATTGACTGGTATTTGGAACTGTTCATAATTCCCTATATCTTAACTAAGGCCCCAGTTCCAGCCCCAAAGCACGATGCTGCCACCACCATGCTTCACTGTGGGTATGGTGTTCTCCTGGTGATGTGCAGTGTTGTTTTTGCAAGCAGAAAAAAATCTTTAGGGAATAGAGCCCATTAGTGCATTAACACTCTAAATATATATAACAAAAAAAGTGGGCAATAGTAAAATGTAAACTTTATTGGTTGAAATTTTTTTTAAAGTTTTAATCGTCGGTTTTTTCAACCAATAAAGTTTACATTTTACTATTGCCCACTTTTTTTGTTATATGTGTTGTTTTTGCGCCAAACATATCTTTTGGAATTATGGCCAGAAAGTTCAACCTTGGTTTCATCAGACCATAACACCTTTTCCCACATGCTTTTGGGAGACTTCAGATGTGTTGTTGCAAAATGTAGCCTGGCTTGGATGTTTTTCTTCGTAAGAAAAGGCTTTCGTCTTGCCACTCTACCCCATAGCCCAGACATATGAAGAATACGGGAGATTGTTGTCGCATGTACCACACAGCCAGTACTTGCCAGATATTCCTGCAGCTCCTTTAATGTTGCTGTAGGCCTCTTGGTAGCCTCCCAGACCAGTTTTCTTCTCGTCTTTTCATCAATTTTGGAGGGAGCTCCAGTTCTTGGTAATGTCACTGCTGTGCCATATTTTCTCCACTTGATGATGACTGTCTTCATGGTGTTCCATGGTATATCTAATGCCTTGGAAATTCTTTTGTACCCTTCTCCTGACTGATACCTTTTAACAATGAGATCCCTCTGATGCTTTGGAAGCTCTCTGTGGACCTTGGCTTTTGCTGTGGGATGCGACTAAGAACATTTCAGGAAAGACCAACTAGAGCAGCTGAACTTTATTTGGGGTTAATCAGAGGCACTTTAAATGATGGCAGGTGTATGCTGACTACTATTTAACACAATTTGGAATGTGATTGCTTAATTCTGAACACAGCTACATCCCCAGTTATAAGAGGGTGTGCAGACTTATGCAACATTATTTTTATTCCCTTCACCTAAAAGATTTCCGTTTATTTTTCAATTGAGTTGTACAGTTTATAGGTCACATTAAAGGTGAAAAAAGTTCTGAAATTATTTATCTTTGTCTATTTTTGTTTTGTTTTTGTTTTTTTACAGCTTTACAGCACAGAAACCTGACATTTTAACAGGGGTGTGTAGACTTTGTATATCCACTGTAGCAGGCTGGAGACTTTGTCCTCTATAATCAGGACAAAGCAGTTCATGGTGGCTGTGGGATTGGGGAAGGGAGAAGACTTGGTGTTGGTTAGTTGAGAGGATGGTGAGTGTAAATGACTGTGAGATGAGTTAATTGCGAATGTTTTGTATTTTATGCATAAAATGGTTGGCAAACTCTTCAGCTGTGGGAGAAGGTGGTGGGCGGAGGGGAGTATTGAAAGGGTGTGGAGGGGAGTATTGAAAGGGTGAGGAGGGGAGTATTGAAAGGGTGAGGAGGGGAGTATTGAAAGGGTGAGGAGGGGAGTATTGAAAGGGTGAGGAGGGGAGTATTGAAAGGATGAGGAGGGGAGTATTGAAAGGGTGAGGAGGGGAGTATTGAAAGGATGAGGAGGGGAGTATTGAAAGGGTGTGGAGGGGAGTATTGAAAGGGTGAGGAGGGGAGTATTGAAAGGGTGAGGAGGGGAGTATTGAAAGGGTGAGGAGGGGAGTATTGAAAGGGTGAGGAGGGGAGTATTGAAAGGGTGAGGAGGGGAGTATTGAAAGGGTGAGGAGGGGAGTATTGAAAGGGTGAGGAGGGGAGGGTTGAGGAGGAGGGGGGGTTTGGATTAGGATAAGGGAGGTGGAGGGAAAGAGAGCCATGGGGGTAGTGACTCGAGTATAAGCCGAGGGGTCCCTTTTCAGCCTTGTGTGTGTGTGTGTGTGTGTATGTATGTATGTGTGTGTGTGTGTGTGTGTGTGTGTGTGTGTGTGTATGTATGTGTATATATATATATATATATATATATATATATATATATATATATATATATATATATATATATATATATATATATATAATGTGTGCGTGTGTAATATCTCTATCGCTATCTCTCATATCCATGTGTATGTCTCTTGTACTTTATCTTACGAAGCTCCTAATTGGTTGGGACCCAGCAGTGACCTTTTCTCCCCTCTTTGCAGTGTAAACCTAATCTACAGGTGTATAATATCTTCATTGATAATCTGGACGAGAGATTGCCTCGCATTGCGTTCTTCGCCACGCGCACAATTCGCACAGGGGAGGAGCTCACTTTTGATTACAACATGCAAGGTGAGCTGTGGTCCTTTGCTTGTCTCCAGTATCTTCAATTCATTGCAACATGAAGCAGTCCTGCTTTTCTTCACCCAGTGTTAGATGCTTGTCCTAATAGGCGTCCTTATCTGCGGTTTTCCCTCCCGTTACCACTGCAGGCAAACTGGTTTGAAGGGAATTCATTTTTTTGGGCAGGTTTACTGCCACCCGATGACAACCAATAGGGAGTAGAGATAAGTGGCGCTGCTGGAAGCTACTAAGATCAAATAGAAGTGTAAAAGCTAAATTAGAGGACGGCTCTAGTGCTTTTAGACTTTGCGTCCCACCCTTGCTTGGTCCTAGGGATCCAGAGCAGGAGCCTCCTAATGAGACTCACTTACAGCTTTTATTGATGGAAGTCCTCAGTAGAGAAGGTAAAAGATGTGAAGAACTACACAATACTTTTGAAATTAATGTTTATATGGAATAGGCTCCACTCTGCAATATAAACCAAGTCTAGTGTGGAGGAAACCTGCCCTCCAGGACCCCCCCCCCCCCCCCCCCCCCCATACCATCTGCTAGTAAAAGCCTTTCTGTGGCTATGTTAAAGACTTGCAGGTCCCTAATACTTTGTCCTCTCCTTGCAGTGGATCCAGTCGATGTAGAGAGCACAAGGATGGATTCCAACTTTGGATTGGCTGGTCTCACCCCTTCACCAAAAAAGCGAATAAGAGTGGAGTGCAAGTGTGGGAAAGACAGCTGTCGGAAATATCTCTTCTGAGCCGCAGATCACTCTGCCCACCATAATCTCAGGATCTCCCGCCAACCTCCATGCAGCAACTCCTTGAGCTGCGGCTTCTACACCACCTATGAAATATTGGTGCTAACTTTGTTTTTATGAATTTTTATGATAACATTTTCTACAGCTGTGTGGGTCATTTTACACACTTTATTTCCACACAGATTTCAGCCAATGGCTGTCCAGATCCCCAGCTTTTTACTTGAATTTGTGCCTCTGTATGTGCCTTTTGTATCTATTGACCAGCCTAGGCGTACAAGGCAGCCATAGGAGAATTGCGAGAGTGGATGATTCTGGTCTGCTCCCTGGTAACCATGAGTAGGATTCTCTTTTTTATCAGTGTACTGTTATGGATTATTTTTTTTTTAATGTATATTTTATTGGATTTTTAACTTTCTGGCCTGGGCTCTTTTTTGTAAATATACTGTTCTGTAACAACTGGGTCTGTGTTCTTCTGTGACTTCTGGGCTCTCCGTTCTGTGTAACAATCAACTATGGTGTGATTGTGGGCATTGTCCGAGGGCATTGTCTCTGGCGCGCACCCTGGTCCCCCTTGTGAGCATTGTGTCTGGCATGCACCCAGGTCCCCCTTGTGTGATTGTGGGCATCGTGTCTGGCACGCACCCCGGTCCCCCTTGTGTGATTGTGGGCATCGTGTCTGGCACGCACCCCGGTCCCCCTTGTGTGATTGTGGGCATCGTGTCTGGCACGCACCCCGGTCCCCCTTGTGTGATTGTGGGCATCGGGTCTAGCACGCACCCCGGTCCCCCTTGTGTGATTGTGGGCGTTTTTGTCTTTCCCAAGCCCCTTTCATTTTATATCCAAGGAATGATACTCGCTAAGACTAGTAATACTGCAGTAGGGTCATTTTTATCCGTTTGAAGTTCTCGGGCTTAGATGCTTCTTGGTATCCCATTCCATCTCCGGCATCGGCACTTCTGCATGGAGCTTTCTTCTGTTACATCAGCTGGAATCCTCTACACTCCATGTTAACATCATACATACCCTTGTGGGGGTATAAGCAAAGGGAACAAGTGAAGGTCTGTCTGGTATTAATATTTAACCCTGTTAGGAGTTTATATCTCTGCAGAACTAAGCAGACATGTTTATTTTTGTTTTTGCTGCAATGAATAAGGAGCATTTGTTTTCATACTGGCTGGTGGCGTTTCTTTTTCTTTTCCTTTCTTCTAACAAACCTCATGTTAGGGGGCCAGCTTGTGCAGAAGATTTAAGGGAAGTTTGAAATGCAGATAAAGGCAAGTTGACAGCCTATAAGGATTGCAATGTTAGAAGAAGATTGAATGTAAAGGTGGAGGACAGAAGAATCGTGTGTAGTAGACAGGATTATTAAAAGCAGTAGACGTTCAAAACCAGCGGAAGTGGTAGAACGAACAGAGAAATGCTTTGGGCAAGTGGTGGACTGGCTCTGAATAAGAACTTTTGGATGACTTCTGGACATCTGCTTCTGCACTGCATTTACTGTGTGTCCCTTAGAAGCGTCTGGGTCACCTTCAGTAACTGGCCTTCCTTGTGTTTTTCTGAAAGACTTCATAAATATGTGCTTCTTTAAAATAAAAATAAAAGAATCTAGACTCCAGACATTGGCTTAATTTTAAACCTACATTGTCTGTACGCACGCACGCATCCCAAAAGCAAGCGTGCTGCACCAGGAAGTGAAGGAATGGCGTTGGTTAGGCACTCTCATCTCGGAGTAGCAATAGTGGTATATTTTTTTAGTATGCTACAACATCCATACCCCTACGTATACGTACATCCTATAGCACATTGGAACGCAGACTTTACCTGGAGATTGATTGGTTGGTTGGTGTAACGGATCTCCTGGCACCCCGACCGGGTACCTCCGTTGATAGACGCGTCCTGGTTTGCGTCGAGGCCTACAAGCACTGCACCGGACAACGCAACCACCAAAGACTCGTTACAGCTCAAGGGAGTATGCAAAAGCATAGCAATCCCCAGTAGGATATAGCGATCCCCTCCAATAACGAGACGAGGCTACGTTTTGAAGGGTCAAGTAGTGAACTGAACTTTATTTTGTTGTGCAGACATATTTATACACATCTCTTCCCACAGGCAATACACATGCCCATATTTGGTCACACAATACACATAAAGAGAACAATAGGTGTGGTCACACCTCCCCGAGGCTACCTGGCAACTTTGATACAATCAGACATTGATTCAATTACACTTCTTTGTTCTTATCTGAGAATGAAAACACTTTATACAATAGACTTTCTTTATCTTATGCGGAGTCTCTGTAACAGGATTATCTCTCATGCCAAGTAGCTGCAATAGTCTGGGACAATATTCTGCAGAGCATAAACCAACATACATGCAGTATAATAGTAGGATTATATATTAACCATAATAATCATAAAACAGGGTAAAACAGTGATGGGTTCCGTTACACACCTCCCCCGTGACCATAAGCCGGCATACACGGTCTGATCTCAACGGATCGACCTGGGAATGTCCGGACAAAAGTATTTGTTGGTCAATTCTCTAGTTTTACAACCCATCAGCATTACTGCAATTCACATTTACTCACATTTCACATATCCCCAGATAGTTGGGATCTGAGCGCACAAAACTACCGAATAGCGCTCAGATCCTCTTCACACAGTTCAATTGCCATGTAGCTAAAGTCTTTCCTATAGTCTTTCATTATATGAATGGGCTCCATGGCATAGGTATCTGGGGTATCACCGCTCCCACAGGGCAAGTACCGAATGAACCCCCTGTATGTAAAGGGCCAGAATGAGTGACATGCACTCTGGTATGGCCGAATACTGTGTTTAAAGGGCAATCTGTCCCAGGGCCATAGTCGCAGGGCAGGAGGCTGGCAAACAGTCCTCTCCAAGACAAAGTGGCGAAAGGCACTTCGTCACACATCTCCCCTTTGGGGGGAAGTCTAACCAGGCACCTGACCTTCTGCCGGTCAGTGCCTCTGTTAGACGATCCACCAACCCACAATAAACCAGTGCTAGAGCAGCCCACCCACAACAAACCGTTACTGCACCTGGATATTTTGCTGTGGTGATGGGGCAACACGCTGAGGGGACTTGAGGGGCAGAGGCCAGCGGCACTCTGCCCTGATGCCAGCTCTTCTGCTGGTATAACCTGCAGGACATCCTGCTCTGTACAAGGGACAAAGGGAGGGCAGAGGCTGACTGCACTCTGCCCCGCTGTCAGCTCTTCTGCTGGGGTACTTGGGACATATTCCGGCTCCGTAGCCAGGAAAACGTGGGGGTCAGTGGGGGTTAACATTTCCTCTGTTAACCCTGGGGCCACATTAGAAGTTAGCTGGGGAGGGGAATTTGTACTTACCCCCTCCTCCGGTTGTCCCAGTGAGGGTAGTTGGGGATCTGGACAGGCTGTGGGCGCAGAGACCACGGTCCCATCTGCGCCGTCTGGGAGATTGGTGTCTCCCCTTGTCAGGGTAAACTGTCGCTGGGGTGGAAGGTTGACACCTTCTGCCCCCTGTGGTTCACACTGCCACTGGGGGGGAAGGACGAAATCTTCCCCCTGTGGTTCACACTGCCACTGGGGGGGAAGGACGACATCTTCTGCCCCCCCGGGGTTCACACTGCCGCTGGGGGGGAAGGACGATACCTTCTGCCCCCTGGGGTTCACACTGCCGCTGGGGGGGAAAGACGACACCTTCTGCCCCCTGGGGTTCACACTGCCGCTGGGGGGGGAAGGATGACACCTTCTGCCCCCCTGTGGTTCACACTGCCGCTGGGGGGAAGGACGACACCTTCTGCCCCCTGGGGTTCACACTGCCGCTGGGGGGGGGGGAGGACGACACCTTCTGCCCCCTGGGGTTCACACTGCTGCTGGGGGGTAAGGATGACACCTTCTGCCCCCTGGGGTTCAAACAGCCGCTGAGGGGGAAGGACGACACCTTCTGCCCCCTGGGGTTCACACTGCCGCTGGGGGGAGAAGGACGACACCTTCTGCCCCCTGGGGTTCACACTGCCGCTGGGGGGGAAGGATGACACCTTCTGCCCCCTGGGGTTCACACTGCCGCTGGGGGGGGAGGACGACACCTTCTGCCCCCTGTAGGGCCAGTAGAGAGACCTCGGTCCCATCTCTACCTGCCATATAGAGGTCATCCCAGGACCAGTCAATGAAGTCTGGTTCTGCTTGTCGAGTAGGTTGGGGCTGCACGAAGCTGAGCAGGTGTTGGTAGTCCTGCTCCAGCTCCAACTCTCTCGTTACCAGGTGGGTCATGTCTTTGCTCACCTCGCCTTCGTCTTCCCAGACATACATGCTTATCCGGTAGTCGTAGATGTCCCAAAACCTAGACCCCTCCGTGCTGCCAAGATCAATGTCGTCCTCCAAGGAATCCCATAATAATCCCGGGCCATCATAATCATCCCCCTCCGGTAAGTCGTGTTCAGCCGTCCAGGGGGTAAGTCGAACAGTATGCCACCAGAGGGCCTGGTATGCGTTGTCTAGCCAGAGCTCTCGCCATACCAGGGTCTCTAGTCTTGTCACCCACTCATCCAGGGGCTGCTCTCCCAATAGATACATCCGCATCGCCACACGCTTCTGTAGCTGCTGCTCATCAGTGGGGAGACTCTCACCTTGCCGCCATTGGGCATCTTCCAGGGCATCATACCAGAGTTCCTTTCTGTCTGCATCCCTGTAGTCCGCGGCCGCCTCCTCCTCCTCATCATGGAACGCTGTCCGAAAACTAGCCGGTTCCATCCTGCTGTAGCCAGGGGCGCTGTACGGATACTAGCGTTGCCCTCAATTTGTAACTCCAAACGTTACTGGTGTCTCCGTGCTGCTTTTCCTCTTACTAGGACGCCATCCCACCACTGCCAGCCAATGTAACGGATCTCCTGGCACCCCGACAGTGGTACCTCCGTTGATAGACGCGTCCTAGTTTGCTTTGAGGCCTACAAGCACCGCACGGGACACCACAACCACCAAAGACTCGTTACAGCTCAAGGGAGTATGCAAAAGCCTAGCAATCCCCAGTAGGATATAGCGATCCCCTCCAATAACGAGACGAGGATACGTTTTGAAGGGTCAACTAGTGAACTGAACTTTATTTTGTTGTGCAGAAATATTTATACACATCTCTTCCCACAGGCAATACACATGCCCATATTTGGCCACACAATACACATAAAGAGAACAATAGGTGTGGTCACACCTCCCCGAGGCTACCTGGCAACTTTGATACAATCAGACATTGATTCAATTACACTTCTTTGTTCTTATCTGAGAATGAAAACACTTTATAGAATAGACTTCCTTTATCTTATGCGGAGTCTCTGTAATAGGATTATCTCTCATGCCAAGTAGCTGCAATAGTCTGGGACAATATTCTGCAGAGCATAAACCAACAGACATGCAGTATAATAGTAGGATCATATTTTAACCATAATAATCATAAAACAGTGATGGGTTCCGTTACAGTTGGTACTCCGTGTTCTTTTACAAAGAGCAGCCATAGATATACCTCATATTTTGAGGTTAACAGAGGTGAGAGCTGAATCCTGATAGATGCATGCTGGGTATGGGTACCATGATCACCTGCATTAGGCATTGGTGTGCTATCTCTTCTCCTTTTATGGTGGTATCTAGATGCATCTGTGTTTATGTGAGAAGCTGCACCCTGCTTAGGTAAAGACCTTCACATAACTTATACTACAATCAGCTCGCCACCTACACAAATATCTCTTCCTTGGACATTGTACATCCAGAGACAATACTCAAGACTGCTACAAGATAATATATAGAGACATATTTACTCTGGTTAGCCATCTTTCTGTGTTGGTCTTTAACATAAGAGCATTTTATGTAAAATCTATTTTAGCAAGTTTCTATCTTCAAGATTATCAGCTAGATTAAATTCGCAACCCGTAAGGGCAACGTGAGGCCTGCAACGGCTGGCAGAGTCACAGAGCCAAATAAATCAGAACAGGGCGTGAGCTACGGGTTTGTGAATGTGTGGCCTGAACATGATCAATTAGTCAAACTCGTAGTTACGGGTTTAGATGGAGCCAATGGTAAAAGAGATCGTCATCATGACATCACTGAAAAATGAAGGTTGAATTTCAAAGTCTTACAGGTTTTGATCGGACCCACCTTCCAGAAATAATATGATATTCTAGTCCATGCGATTTCCATTATATGTATTAACACATCGATTGTCGGGATTGATATAACACGGAAAATAAACATTTAAAAAAAGTATTATATATTGCAGATTTGCGAGCTTGAGAGTGTTGTCATTATTTCTAATACCTAACATCACTTTTCATGTTAGAAGTACTGTAGTGTTTGTATATTTGCATTTACAGTGCTTCATATAGGACTTTACCCCCCGTGCAGGTCCTTTCTAGTACGCGTTGGCTTTTGGGCTCCATTTGCTAGTTACGGGTTTGAACGCTAGTGAATTAGTTGCAATTTAATAGCGATTACAGGGGATTTGCAGGTGCACAGTTCACATTTTCACGTCCCGTAGATCGTCAGCGGGTTGCTTACGTGGCCAATTTAATAGCCGTAAGTCTTATGGGCTACGATTTTACACGCTGATGAAATTTAATGGGGCTGTATGTCTTTCTCCCTTGTTACAGCTGGACTGTTAGGGGTTGTATTGCGCTATTTTTTTATATTCTGGAGGAGGGGGATTTGTTGGTCAGCGGAGGTAAGCTAATCGCATTTGACACTATCCGTACCATGGCCATACTCAGGAGGCAGTGCTTGCCTAACTTATTGGAAGGCCTTGGAGAATAGCGTGGTCTTCCGTCTCTTTTTGAAAACGGTCATAATATGAGGACTGTCTGCGTGCGGTCGAGTTTCAGAATCTTGGAGCTGCACCTCAAGAGCTTGAGGTTAGGGGAGAGTTTCTGGAGATGGCGAATACATTTTCAGATCTCAGCACTAGTTGGAACATAAGGGGTGAGGGGCTCTTTCAGGTGGCTGGGGCCTTCGTCCGGGAGAGCTTGGTATATCTGCAAGACGTTTTCACAGGGAGCCAGTGTAGGGCTCGGAGGACAGGTGCTGTGTGGCAGGAACAAGGTTGGTTGGGTAGTGCAGCGTTTTCGTGAACTCTTACATGTAGTTGCAGTAACCCAGTCATGACAATATAAAGGCATGAAGTAGGGAGGTCTTCTGGGGGGTATCCAGCGCTTTATCCTGGCTATGCTCTTTAGGTGGAAATACAAGTATTTGATCACAGCTGGATATTTACTGTCCGACCACAATGTAGAACAATGGAAAGGTTGTGCGCGTGTTTAGAATTGAACAGTTAGGAGTCCCTAACCTGAAGGCCTTCTCCTGTTTGTTCTAAGGAATCTCGATCAATCTGCAGAAAGAAACAACTCGGAATAAGAAACATATACGAGAGTTCAAAAGTACTTGTACCAATCACATAGGGAACACCGCAAATAGCTACCACAATGGTGTCACTTCTAGCCATAAACATGGGAGGAGTATTTCTATTCCTACACTGCTGCCACAGTGACATCACTTCTAGACATAAAGATGAGGGGGGGGGGGTAGTATTTCTATCTCCACAGCTACCATAGTGACATCACTTCTGGCCATAAACACGGGAGGGATATTTCTATTTCTCCTCTGCTACGAGTGACATCACTTCTGGCCATAAACATGGGGGGAGTATTTATATTTCTCCTCTGCTACCAGTGACATCACTTCTGGCCATAAACATGGGGGGAGTATTTATATTCCTCCACAGTGACATCACTTGCATCTATAAACATGGGGGGAGTATTTCTGTCCCTCCTCTGTTACCAGTGACATCACTTCTGGCCATAAACATGGGGGGACTATTTCTATTCCGCCACAGTGACATCACTTGCATCTATAAACATGCAGGGAGTATTTCTATTTCTCCTCTGTTACCACTGACATCACTTCTATCCATAAACATGGAGGGAGTATTTCTATTCCTACACAGCTATTCATGAGTTTAGAGGAGTCTGCACCTGAAGGAACCCTCTGTGATCTCCCAGGAAGAGAAGATTTGAAGCAGTGGAGGACCCTCCATCCCTAAGAAGAATTGGGATGGAATAGTCAGGTGATCTGGGAGGATTGGGATGGAATAGTCAGGTGATCTGGAAGGATTGGGATGCAATAGGTGATCTGGAAGGATTGGGATGGAATAGTCAGGTGATCTGGAAGGATTGGGATGCAATAGGTGATCTGGAAGGATTGGGATGCAATAGGTGATCTGGAAGGATTGGGATGGAATAGTCAGGTGATCTGGAAGGATTGGGATGCAATAGGTGATCTGGAAGGATTGGGATGGAATAGTCAGGTGATCTGGAAGGATTGGGATGCAATAGGTGATCTGGAAGGATTGGGATGCAATAGGTGATCTGGAAGGATTGGGATGGAATAGTCAGGTGATCTGGAAGGATTGGGATGCAATAGGTGATCTGGAAGGATTGGGATGGAATAGGTGATCTGGAAGGATTAGGATGGAATAGTCAGGTGATCTGGAAGGATTGGGATGGAATGGTCAGGTGATCTGGAAGGATTGAGACGGAATAGGTGATCTGGAAGGATTGGGACGGAATAGGTGATCTGGAAGGATTGGGATGGAATGGTCAGGTGATCTGGAAGGATTGGGGTGGAATAGTCAGGTGATCTGGAAGGATTGGGATGGAATAGTCAGGTGATCTGGAAGGATTGGAATGGAATAGTCGGGTGATATGGAAGGATTAGGGTGGAATGGGTGATCTGGAAGGATTGGGATGGAATAGTCAAGTGATCTGGAAGGATTGGGGTGAAATAGTCAGGTGATCTGGAAGGATTGGGATGGAATAGTCAGGTGATCTGGAAGGATTGGGATGGAATAATTGATCTGGAAGGATTGGGATGGAATAGTCAGGTGATCTGGAAGGATTGGGGTGGAATAGTCAGGTGACCTGGAAGGATTGGGATGGAATAGTCAGGTGATCTGGAAGGATTGGGGTGGAATGGTCAGGTGATCTGGAAGGGTTGGGTGGAATGGTCAGGTGATCTGGAAGGATTGGGATGGAATAGTCAGGTGATCTGGAAAGATTGGGATGGAATGGTCAGGTGATCTGGAAGGATTGGGATGGAATAGTCAGGTGATCTGGAAGGATTGGGATGGAATGGTCAGGTGATCTGGAAGGATTGGGATGGAATAGGTGATCTGGAAGAATTGGGATGGAATAGTCAGGTGATCTGGAAGGATTGGGATGAAATAGTCAGGTGATCTAGAAGGATTGGGGTGGAATAGTCAGGTGATCTGGAAGGATTGGGATGGAATAGTCAGGTGATCTGGAAGGAATAGTCAGGTGATCTGAAAGGATTGGGATGGAATAGTCAGGTGATCTGGAAGAATTGGGGTGAAATAGTCAGGTGATCTGGAAGGATTGGGATGGAATGGTCAGGTGATCTGGAAGGATTGGAGTGGAATAGTCAGGTGATCTGGAAGGATTGTGATGGAATAGTCAGGTTATCTGGAAAGATTGGGATGGAATAGTCAGGTGATCTGGAAGGATTGGGATGGAATGGTCAGGTGATCTGGAAGGATTGGGATGGAATGGTCAGGTGATCTGAAAGGATTGGGATGGAATGGTCAGGTGATCTGGAAGGATTGGAATGTAATGGTCAGGTGATCTGAAAGGGTTGGGTGGAATGGTCAGGTTATCAGGAAGGATTGGGATGGAATAGTCAGGTGATCTGGAAAAATTGGGATGGAATAGTCAGGTAATCTGGAAGGATTGGGATGGAATGGTCAGGTGATCTGGAAGGATTGGGATGGAATAGTCAGGTTATCTGGAAAGATTGGGATGGAATAGTCAGGTGATCTGGAAGGATTGGGATGGAATGGTCAGGTGATCTGGAAGGATTGGGATGGAATAGTCAGGTGATCTGAAAGGATTGGGATGGAATGGTTAGGTGATCTGGAAGGATTGGGATGGAATGGTCAGGTGATCTGAAAGGGTTGGGTGGAATGGTCAGGTTATCAGGAAGGATTGGGATGGAATAGTCAGGTGATCTGGAAAGATTGGGATGGAATAGTCAGGTGATCTGGAAAGATTGGGATGGAATAGTCAGGTAATCTGGAAGGATTGGGATGGAATGGTCAGGTGATCTGGAAGGATTGGGGTGGAATAGGTGATCTGGAAGGATTGGGATGGAAAAGTCAGGTGTTCTGAAAGGATTGGGATGGAATAGTCAGGTGATCTGGAAGGATTGGGGTGGAATAGTCAGGTGATCTGGAAGGATTGGGATGGAATAGTCAGGTGATCTGGAAGGATTGGGATGTAATGGTCAGGTGATCTGGAAGGATTGGGACGGAATAGTCAGGTGATCTGGAAGGATTGGGATGGAATAGGTAATCTGGAAGGATTGGGATGGAATAGGTAATCTGGAAGGATTGGGATGGAATAGTTAGGTGATCTGGAAGTATAGGGATGGAATAGTCAGGTGATCTGGAAGGATTGGGGTGGAATAGTCAGGTGATCTGGAAGGATTGGGATGGAATAGTCAGGTGATCTGGAAGGATTGGGATGGAATAGTCAGGTGATCTGGAAGGATTGGGATGTAATGGTCAGGTGATCTGGAAGGATTGGGACGGAATAGTCAGGTGATCTGGAAGGATTGGGATGGAATGGTCAGGTGATCTGGAAGGATTGGGATGGAATAGTCAGGTGATCTGGAAAGATTGGGATGGAATAGTCAGGTGATCTGGAAGGGTTGGGTGGAATAGTCAGGTGATCTGGAAGGATTGGGATGGAATGGTCAGGTGATCTGGAAGGATTGGGATGGAATGGTCAGGTGATCTGGGAGGATTGGGATGGAATAGGTGATCTGGAAAAATTGGGATGGAATAGTCAGGTGATCTGGGAGGATTGGGATGGAATAGTCAGGTGATCTAGAAGTAATGGGGTGAAATAGTCAGGTGATCTGGAAGGATTGGGATGGAATAGTCAGGTGATCTGGAAGGATTGGGATGGAATGGTCAGGTGATCTGGAAGGATTGGGATGGAATAGGTGATTTGGAAGTATAGGGATGGAATAGTCAGGTGATCTGGAAGGATTGGGGTGGAAGAGTCAGGTGATCTGGAAGGATTGGGATGGAATAGTCAGGTGATCAGGAAGGATTGGGGTGGAATGGTCAGGTGATCTGGAAGGATTGGGATGGAATAGTCAGGTGATCTGGAAGGGTTGGGTGGAATGGTCAGGTTATCAGGAAGGATTGGGATGGAATAGTCAGGTGATCTGGAATGATTAGGATGGAATAGTCAGGTGATCTGGAAGGGTTGGGTGGAATAGTCAGGTGATCTGGAAGGATTGGGATGGAATGGTCAGGTGATCTGGAAGGATTGGGATGGAATGGTCAGGTGATCTGGAAGGATTGGGATTGAATAGGTGATCTGGAAGGATTGGGATGGAATAGGTGATCTGGAAAAATTGGGATGGAATAGTCAGGTGATCTGGGAGGATTGGGATGGAATAGTCAGGTGATCTGGAAAAATTGGGGTGGAATAGTCAGGTGATCTAGAAGTATTGGGGTGGAATAGGTGATTTGGAAGTATAGGGATGGAATAGTCAGGTGATCTGGAAGGATTGGGGTGGAATAGTCAGGTGATCTGGAACGATAGTGATGGAATAGTCAGGTGATCTGGAAGTATTGGGATGGAATAGTCAGGTGATCTGGGAGGATTGGGATGGAATGGTCAGGTGATATGGAAGGATTGGGATGGAATAGGTGATTTGGAAGTATAGGGATGGAATAGTCAGGTGATCTGGAAGGATTGGGGTGGAATAGTCAGGTGATCTGGAAGGATAGGGATGGAATAGTCAGGTGATCAGGAAGGATTGGGGTGGAATAGTCAGGTGATCTGGAAAGATTGGGATGGAATAGTCAGGTGATCTGGAAGGATTGGGATGGAATGGTCAGGTGATCTGGAAGGATTGGGATGGAATAGTCAGGTGATCTGGAAGGATTGGGATGGAATGGTCAGGTGATCTGGAAGGATTGGGATGGAATAGTCAGGTGATCTGGAAAGATTGGGATGGAATAGTCAGGTGATCTGGAAGGGTTGGGT
Source organism: Discoglossus pictus (assembly GCA_027410445.1). Classification (NCBI taxonomy): domain Eukaryota; kingdom Metazoa; phylum Chordata; class Amphibia; order Anura; family Alytidae; genus Discoglossus; species Discoglossus pictus. The sequence goes on from JAPZIH010000332.1 coordinate 19,257, forward strand.
GGAATAGTCAGGTGATCTGGAAGGATTGGGATGGAATGGTCAGGTGATCTGGAAGGATTGGGATGGAATGGTCAGGTGATCTGGAAGGATTGGGATGGAATAGGTGATCTGGAAGGATTGGGATGGAATGGTCAGGTGATCTGGAAGGATTGGGATGGAATAGTCAGGTGATCTAGAAGGATTGGGGTGGAATAGTCAGGTGATCTGGAAGGATTGGGATGGAATGGTCAGGTGATCTGGAAGGATTGGGATGGAATAGTCAGGTGATCTGGAAGGGTTGGGTGGAATGGTCAGGTTATCAGGAAGGATTGGGATGGAATAGTCAGGTGATCTGGAAAGATTGGGATGGAATAGTCAGGTGATCTGGAAGGATTGGGATGGAATGGTCAGGTGATCTGGAAGGATTGGGTGGAATGGTCAGGTTATCAGGAAGGATTTGGATGGAATAGTCAGGTGATCTGGAAAGATTGGGATGGAATGGTCAGGTGATCTGGAAGGATTGGGATGGAATAGTCAGGTGATCTGGAAGGATTGGGATGGAATGGTCAGGTGATCTGAAAGGATTGGGGTGGAATAGGTGATCTGGAAGGATTGGGATGGAATAGTCAGGTGATCTGGAAGGATTGGGATGGAATAGTCAGGTGATCTGGAAGGATTGGGATGGAATAGTCAGGTGATCTGGAAGGAATGGGATGGAAAAGTCATGTGATCGGAAAGGATTGGCATGGAATAGTCTGGGGATCTGGAAGGATTGGGGTGGAATAGTGAGCTGATCTGGAAGGATTGGGGTGGAATGGTCAGGTGATCTAGAAGTATTGGGGTGGAATAGGTGATTTGGAAGTATAGGGATGGAATAGTCAGGTGATCTGGAAGGATTGGGGTGGAATAGTCAGGTGATCTGGAAGGATAGGGATGGAATAGTCAGGTGATCTGGAAGGATTGGGATGGAATAGTCAGGTGATCTGGAAGGATTGGGATGGAATGGTCAGGTGATCTGGAAGGATTGGGATGGAATAGGTGATTTGGAAGTATAGGGATGGAATAGTCAGGTGATCTGGAAGGATTGGGGTGGAATAGTCAGGTGATCTGGAAGGATAGGGATGGAATAGTCAGGTGATCAGGAAGGATTGGGGTGGAATAGTCAGGTGATCTGGAAAGATTGGGATGCAATAGTCAGGTGATCTGGAATGATTGGGATGGAATAGTCAGGTGATCTGGAAGGGTTGGGTGGAATAGTCAGGTGATCTGGAAGGATTGGGATGGAATAGTCAGGTGATCTGGAAAGATTGGGATGGAATAGTCAGGTGATCAGGAAGGATTGGGGTGGAATAGTCAGGTGATCTGGAAAGATTGGGATGGAATAGTCAGGTGATCTGGAAGGATTGGGATGGAATGGTCAGGTGATCTGGAAGGATTGGGATGGAATAGTCAGGTGATCTGGAAGGATTGGGATGGAATGGTCAGGTGATCTGGAAGGATTGGGATGGAATAGTCAGGTGATCTGAAAAGATTGGGATGGAATAGTCAGGTGATCTGGAAGGGTTGGGTGGAATAGTCAGGTGATCTGGAAGGATTGGGATGGAATGGTCAGGTGATCTGGAAGGATTGGGATGGAATGGTCAGGTGATCTGGAAGGATTGGGATGGAATAGGTGATCTGGAAGGATTGGGATGGAATGGTCAGGTGATCTGGAAGGATTGGGATGGAATAGTCAGGTGATCTGGAAGGATTGGGGTGGAATAGTCAGGTGATCTGGAAGGATTGGGATGGAATGGTCAGGTGATCTGGAAGGATTGGGATGTAATAGTCAGGTGATCTGGAAGGGTTGGGTGGAATGGTCAGGTTATCAGGAAGGATTGGGATGGAATAGTCAGGTGATCTGGAAAGATTGGGATGGAATAGTCAGGTGATCTGGAAGGATTGGGATGGAATGGTCAGGTGATCTGGAACGATTGGGTGGAATGGTCAGGTTATCAGGAAGGATTTGGATGGAATAGTCAGGTGATCTGGAAAGATTGGGATGGAATGGTCAGGTGATCTGGAAGGATTGGGATGGAATAGTCAGGTGATCTGGAAGGATTGGGATGGAATGGTCAGGTGATCTGAAAGGATTGGGGTGGAATAGGTGATCTGGAAGGATTGGGATGGAATAGTCAAGTGATCTGGAAGGATTGGGATGGAATAGTCAGGTGATCTGGAAGGATTGGGATGGAATAGTCAGGTGATCTGGAAGGAATGGGATGGAAAAGTCATGTGATCTGAAAGGATTGGCATGGAATAGTCTGGGGATCTGGAAGGATTGGGGTGGAATAGTCAGCTGATCTGGAAGGATTGGGGTGGAATGGTCAGGTGATCTAGAAGTATTGGGGTGGAATAGGTGATTTGGAAGTATAGGGATGGAATAGTCAGGTGATCTGGAAGGATTGGGGTGGAATAGTCAGGTGATCTGGAAGGATAGGGATGGAATAGTCAGGTGATCTGGAAGGATTGGGATGGAATAGTCAGGTGATCTGGGAGGATTGGGATGGAATGGTCAGGTGATCTGGAAGGATTGGGATGGAATAGGTGATTTGGAAGTATAGGGATGGAATAGTCAGGTGATCTGGAAGGATTGGGGTGGAATAGTCAGGTGATCTGGAAGGATTGGGATGGAATAGTCAGGTGATCAGGAAGGATTGGGGTGGAATAGTCAGGTGATCTGGAAAGATTGGGATGGAATAGTCAGGTGATCTGGAAGGATTGGGATGGAATGGTCAGGTGATCAGGAAGGATTGGGATGGAATAGTCAGGTGATCTGGAAGGATTGGGATGGAATGGTCAGGTGATCTGGAAGGATTGGGATGGAATAGTCAGGTGATCTGAAAAGATTGGGATGGAATAGTCAGGTGATCTGGAAGGGTTGGGTGGAATAGTCAGGTGATCTGGAAGGATTGGGATGGAATGGTCAGGTGATCTGGAAGGATTGGGATGGAATGGTCAGGTGATCTGGAAGGATTGGGATGGAATAGGTGATCTGGAAGGATTGGGATGGAATGGTCAGGTGATCTGGAAGGATTGGGATGGAATAGTCAGGTGATCTAGAAGGATTGGGGTGGAATAGTCAGGTGATCTGGAAGGATTGGGATGGAATGGTCAGGTGATCTGGAAGGATTGGGATGTAATAGTCAGGTGATCTGGAAGGGTTGGGTGTAATGGTCAGGTTATCAGGAAGGATTGGGATGGAATAGTCAGGTGATCTGGAAAGATTGGGATGGAATAGGTGATCTGGAAGGATTGGGATGGAATGGTCAGGTGATCTGGAAGGATTGGGTGGAATGGTCAGGTTATCAGGAAGGATTTGGATGGAATAGTCAGGTGATCTGGAAAGATTGGGATGGAATGGTCAGGTGATCTGGAAGGATTGGGATGGAATAGTCAGGTGATCTGGAAGGATTGGGATGGAATGGTCAGGTGATCTGAAAGGATTGGGGTGGAATAGGTGATCTGGAAGGATTGGGATGGAATAGTCAAGTGATCTGGAAGGATTGGGATGGAATAGTCAGGTGATCTGGAAGGAATGGGATGGAAAAGTCATGTGATCTGAAAGGATTGGCATGGAAAAGTCAGGGGATCTGGAAGGATTGGGGTGGAATAGTCAGCTGATCTGGAAGGATTGGGGTGGAATGGTCAGGTGATCTGGAAGGATTGGGATGTAATAGGTGATCTGGAAAAATTGGGATGGAATAGTCAGGTGATCTGGGAGGATTGGGATGGAATAGTCAGGTGATCTGGAAGGATTGGGATGGAATGGTCAGGTGATCTGGAAGGATTGGGATGGAATAGGTGATTTGGAAGTATAGGGATGCAATAGTCAGGTGATCTGGAATGATTGGGATGGAATAGTCAGGTGATCTGGAAGGGTTGGGTGGAATAGTCAGGTGATCTGGAAGGATTGGGATGGAATAGTCAGGTGATCTGGAAAGATTGGGATGGAATAGTCAGGTGATCTGGAAGGATTGGGATGGAATAGGTAATCTGGAAGGATTGGGATGGAATAGGTAATCTGGAAGGATTGGGATGGAATAGTTAGGTGATCTGGAAGTATAGGGATGGAATAGTCAGGTGATCTGGAAGGATTGGGATGGAATAGTCAGGTGATCTGGAAGGATTGGGATGGAATAGTCAGGTGATCTGGAAGGATTGGGATGGAATAGTCAGGTGATCTGGAAGGATTGGGATGTAATAATCAGGTGATCTGGAAGGATTGGGACGGAATAGTCAGGTGATCTGGAAGGATTGGGATGGAATGGTTAGGTGAACGCGAAGGATTGGGATGGAATAGTCAGGTGATCTGGAAAGATTGGGATGGAATAGTCAGGTGATCTGGAAGGGTTGGGTGGAATAGTCAGGTGATCTGGAAGGATTGGGATGGAATGGTCAGGTGATCTGGAAGGATTGGGATGGAATGGTCAGGTGATCTGGGAGGATTGGGATGGAATAGGTGATTTGGAAAAATTGGGATGGAATAGTCAGGTGATCTGGGAGGATTGGGATGGAATAGTCAGGTGATCTAGAAGTATTGGGATGAAATAGTCAGGTGATCTGGAAGGATTGGGATGGAATAGTCAGGTGATCTGGAAGGATTGGGATGGAATGGTCAGGTGATCTGGAAGGATTGGGATGGAATAGGTGATTTGGAAGTATAGGGATGGAATAGTCAGGTGATCTGGAAGGATTGGGGTGGAATAGTCAGGTGATCTGGAAGGATTGGGATGGAATAGTCAGGTGATCAGGAAGGATTGGGGTGGAATAGTCAGGTGATCTGGAAGGATTGGGATGGAATGGTCAGGTGATCTGGAAGGATTGGGATGGAATAGTCAGGTGATCTGGAAGGGTTGGGTGGAATGGTCAGGTTATCAGGAAGGATTGGGATGGAATAGTCAGGTGATCTGGAATGATTGGGATGGAATAGTCAGGTGATCTGGAAGGGTTGGGTGGAATAGTCAGGTGATCTGGAAGGATTGGGATGGAAGGTTCATGTGATCTGGAAGGATTGGGATGGAATGGTCAGGTGATCTGGAAGGATTGGGATGGAATAGGTGATCTGGAAGGATTGGGATGGAATAGGTGATCTGGAAAAATTGGGATGGAATAGTCAGGTGATCTGGGAGGATTGGGATGGAATAGTCAGGTGATCTGGAAGGATTGGGGTGGAATAGTCAGGTGATCTAGAAGTATTGGGGTGGAATAGGTGATTTGGAAGTATAGGGATGGAATAGTCAGGTGATCTGGAAGGATTGGGGTGGAATAGTCAGGTGATCTGGAAGGATAGGGATGGAATAGTCAGGTGATCTGGAAGTATTGGGATGGAATAGTCAGGTGATCTGGGAGGATTGGGATGGAATGGTCAGGTGATATGGAAGGATTGGGATGGAATAGGTGATTTGGAAGTATAGGGATGGAATAGTCAGGTGATCTGGAAGGATTGGGGTGGAATAGTCAGGTGATCTGGAAGGATAGGGATGGAATAGTCAGGTGATCAGGAAGGATTGGGGTGGAATAGTCAGGTGATCTGGAAAGATTGGGATGGAATAGTCAGGTGATCTGGAAGGATTGGGATGGAATGGTCAGGTGATCTGGAAGGATTGGGATGGAATAGTCAGGTGATCTGGAAGGATTGGGATGGAATGGTCAGGTGATCTGGAAGGATTGGGATGGAATAGTCAGGTGATCTGAAAAGATTGGGATGGAATAGTCAGGTGATCTGGAAGGGTTGGGTGGAATAGTCAGGTGATCTGGAAGGATTGGGATGGAATGGTCAGGTGATCTGGAAGGATTGGGATGGAATGGTCAGGTGATCTGGAAGGATTGGGATGGAATAGGTAATCTGGAAGGATTGGGATGGAATGGTCAGGTGATCTGGAAGGATTGGGATGGAATAGTCAGGTGATCTAGAAGGATTGGGGTGGAATAGTCAGGTGATCTGGAAGGATTGGGATGGAATGGTCAGGTGATCTGGAAGGATTGGGATGTAATAGTCAGGTGATCTGGAAGGGTTGGGTGGAATGGTCAGGTTATCAGGAAGGATTGGGATGGAATAGTCAGGTGATCTGGAAAGATTGGGATGGAATAGTCAGGTGATCTGGAAGGATTGGGATGGAATGGTCAGGTGATCTGGAAGGATTGGGTGGAATGGTCAGGTTATCAGGAAGGATTTGGATGGAATAGTCAGGTGATCTGGAAAGATTGGGATGGAATGGTCAGGTGATCTGGAAGGATTGGGATGGAATAGTCAGGTGATCTGGAAGGATTGGGATGGAATGGTCAGGTGATCTGAAAGGATTGGGGTGGAATAGGTGATCTGGAAGGATTGGGATGGAATAGTCAAGTGATCTGGAAGGATTGGGATGGAATAGTCAGGTGATCTGGAAGGATTGGGATGGAATGGTCAGGTGATCTGGAAGGATTGGGATGGAATGGTCAGGTGATCTGGAAGGATTGGGATGGAATAGTCAGGTGATCTGGAAGGATTGGGATGGAATAGTCAGGTGATCTGGAAGGGTTGGGTGGAATAGTCAGGTGATCTGGAAGGATTGGGATGGAATGGTCAGGTGATCTGGAAGGATTGGGATGGAATAGTCAGGTGATCTGGAAGGGTTGGGTGGAATAGTCAGGTGATCTGGAAGGATTGGGATGGAATGGTCAGGTGATCTGGAAGGATTGGGATGGAATGGTCAGGTGATCTGGGAGGATTGGGATGGAATAGGTGATCTGGAAAAATTGGGATGGAATAGTCAGGTGATCTGGGAGGATTGGGATGGAATAGTCAGGTGATCTAGAAGTATTGGGATGAAATAGTCAGGTGATCTGGAAGGATTGGGATGGAATAGTCAGGTGATCTGGAAGGATTGGGATGGAATGGTCAGGTGATCTGGAAGGATTGGGATGGAATAGGTGATTTGGAAGTATAGGGATGGAATAGTCAGGTGATCTGGAAGGATTGGGGTGGAATAGTCAGGTGATCTGGAAGGATTGGGATGGAATAGTCAGGTGATCAGGAAGGATTGGGGTGGAATAGTCAGGTGATCTGGAAGGATTGGGATGGAATGGTCAGGTGATCTGGAAGGATTGGGATGGAATAGTCAGGTGATCTGGAAGGGTTGGGTGGAATGGTCAGGTTATCAGGAAGGATTGGGATGGAATAGTCATGTGATCTGGAATGATTGGGATGGAATAGTCAGGTGATCTGGAAGGGTTGGGTGGAATAGTCAGGTGATCTGGAAGGATTGGGATGGAAGGTTCATGTGATCTGGAAGGATTGGGATGGAATGGTCAGGTGATCTGGAAGGATTGGGATGGAATAGGTGATCTGGAAGGATTGGGATGGAATAGGTGATCTGGAAAAATTGGGATGGAATAGTCAGGTGATCTGGGAGGATTGGGATGGAATAGTCAGGTGATCTGGAAGGATTGGGGTGGAATAGTCAGGTGATCTAGAAGTATTGGGGTGGAATAGGTGATTTGGAAGTATAGGGATGGAATAGTCAGGTGATCTGGAAGGATTGGGGTGGAATAGTCAGGTGATCTGGAAGGATAGGGATGGAATAGTCAGGTGATCTGGAAGTATTGGGATGGAATAGTCAGGTGATCTGGGAGGATTGGGATGGAATGGTCAGGTGATCTGGAAGGATTGGGATGGAATAGGTGATTTGGAAGTATAGGGATGGAATAGTCAGGTGATCTGGAAGGATTGGGGTGGAATAGTCAGGTGATCTGGAAGGATTGGGATGGAATAGTCAGGTGATCAGGAAGGATTGGGGTGGAATAGTCAGGTGATCTGGAAAGATTGGGATGGAATAGTCAGGTGATCTGGAAGGATTGGGATGGAATGGTCAGGTGATCTGGAAGGATTGGGATGGAATAGTCAGGTGATCTGGAAGGATTGGGATGGAATGGTCAGGTGATCTGGAAGGATTGGGATGGAATAGTCAGGTGATCTGGAAGGATTGGGATGGAATAGTCAGGTGATCTGGAAGGGTTGGGTGGAATAGTCAGGTGATCTGGAAGGATTGGGATGGAATGGTCAGGTGATCTGGAAGGATTGGGATGGAATGGTCAGGTGATCTGGAAGGATTGGGATGGAATAGGTGATCTGGAAGGATTGGGATGGAATGGTCAGGTGATCTGGAAGGATTGGGATGGAATAGTCAGGTGATCTAGAAGGATTGGGGTGGAATAGTCAGGTGATCTGGAAGGATTGGGATGGAATGGTCAGGTGATCTGGAAGGATTGGGATGTAATAGTCAGGTGATCTGGAAGGGTTGGGTGGAATGGTCAGGTTATCAGGAAGGATTGGGATGGAATAGTCAGGTGATCTGGAAAGATTGGGATGGAATAGTCAGGTGATCTGGAAGGATTGGGATGGAATGGTCAGGTGATCTGGAACGATTGGGTGGAATGGTCAGGTTATCAGGAAGGATTTGGATGGAATAGTCAGGTGATCTGGAAAGATTGGGATGGAATGGTCAGGTGATCTGGAAGGATTGGGATGGAATAGTCAGGTGATCTGGAAGGATTGGGATGGAATGGTCAGGTGATCTGGAAGGATTGGGGTGGAATAGGTGATCTGGAAGGATTGGGATGGAATAGTCAAGTGATCTGGAAGGATTGGGATGGAATAGTCAGGTGATCTGGAAGGATTGGGATGGAATAGTCAGGTGATCTGGAAGGAATGGGATGGAAAAGTCATGTGATCGGAAAGGATTGGCATGGAATAGTCTGGGGATCTGGAAGGATTGGGGTGGAATAGTGAGCTGATCTGGAAGGATTGGGGTGGAATGGTCAGGTGATCTAGAAGTATTGGGGTGGAATAGGTGATTTGGAAGTATAGGGATGGAATAGTCAGGTGATCTGGAAGGATTGGGGTGGAATAGTCAGGTGATCTGGAAGGATAGGGATGGAATAGTCAGGTGATCTGGAAGGATTGGGATGGAATAGTCAGGTGATCTGGGAGGATTGGGATGGAATGGTCAGGTGATCTGGAAGGATTGGGATGGAATAGGTGATTTGGAAGTATAGGGATGGAATAGTCAGGTGATCTGGAAGGATTGGGGTGGAATAGTCAGGTGATCTGGAAGGATAGGGATGGAATAGTCAGGTGATCAGGAAGGATTGGGGTGGAATAGTCAGGTGATCTGGAAAGATTGGGATGGAATAGTCAGGTGATCTGGAAGGATTGGGATGGAATGGTCAGGTGATCAGGAAGGATTGGGATGGAATAGTCAGGTGATCTGGAAGGATTGGGATGGAATGGTCAGGTGATCTGGAAGGATTGGGATGGAATAGTCAGGTGATCTGAAAAGATTGGGATGGAATAGTCAGGTGATCTGGAAGGGTTGGGTGGAATAGTCAGGTGATCTGGAAGGATTGGGATGGAATGGTCAGGTGATCTGGAAGGATTGGGATGGAATGGTCAGGTGATCTGGAAGGATTGGGATGGAATAGGTGATCTGGAAGGATTGGGATGGAATGGTCAGGTGATCTGGAAGGATTGGGATGGAATAGTCAGGTGATCTAGAAGGATTGGGGTGGAATAGGTGATCTGGAAGGATTGGGATGGAATGGTCAGGTGATCTGGAAGGATTGGGATGTAATAGTCAGGTGATCTGGAAGGGTTGGGTGGAATGGTCAGGTTATCAGGAAGGATTGGGATGGAATAGTCAGGTGATCTGGAAAGATTGGGATGGAATAGGTGATCTGGAAGGATTGGGATGGAATGGTCAGGTGATCTGGAAGGATTGGGTGGAATGGTCAGGTTATCAGGAAGGATTTGGATGGAATAGTCAGGTGATCTGGAAAGATTGGGATGGAATGGTCAGGTGATCTGGAAGGATTGGGATGGAATAGTCAGGTGATCTGGAAGGATTGGGATGGAATGGTCAGGTGATCTGAAAGGATTGGGGTGGAATAGGTGATCTGGAAGGATTGAGATGGAATAGTCAAGTGATCTGGAAGGATTGGGATGGAATAGTCAGGTGATCTGGAAGGATTGGGATGGAATAGTCAGGTGATCTGGAAGGAATGGGATGGAAAAGTCATGTGATCTGAAAGGATTGGCATGGAAAAGTCAGGGGATCTGGAAGGATTGGGGTGGAATAGTCAGCTGATCTGGAAGGATTGGGGTGGAATGGTCAGGTGATCTGGAAGGATTGGGATGTAATAGGTGATCTGGAAAAATTGGGATGGAATAGTCAGGTGATCTGGGAGGATTGGGATGGAATAGTCAGGTGATCTGGAAGGATTGGGATGGAATGGTCAGGTGATCTGGAAGGATTGGGATGGAATAGGTGATTTGGAAGTATAGGGATGCAATAGTCAGGTGATCTGGAATGATTGGGATGGAATAGTCAGGTGATCTGGAAGGGTTGGG
>JAPZIH010000333.1:0-29634 GCA_027410445.1 Discoglossus pictus
TAAAGTACATTATTATTTAATTACTAGCGACTTGCCCGTCAAAAAATGACGGCAATGTGATGTATATGTTTGTGAAGTTGTTTAGTTATTTAAATATTTTTTGACCCTTGTAAGTATTGTGATATGAACATGTATTTTTTTAAAATGTTGATGCAATGTTTTTTAACATGAAATTTGTATCTGAAGAATTGTTCACTTTAATATACATAGAATCCAGAGGAAAGTAAAAAGTAAAAGACTTTTTGAAACGTCCCAAATTTTAACATGAAGTTTAAAATATATGTAAGCAATAACCTTGAAAGTATATATATTTTTAAAATGTAACTTTATTTTTTATGTAACTTTGTAAGTTTTCAAAACATTAGTCTAATTTTGAACATTATAAACAGGAACATAGTAAAACATTATGTAACATAATTTTGAATAAAAAGTATTAACATTTGAATGTAAAAACAGTTTAACTTTAAATTAATCAGTATTAACATGCAATTTATATTATAATAATTGTTAAGTTTAATATACATTGAATGTAGAGAAGGCATACAGTAAAAACTCTCCTTAAACCTTAACTAATGAAAGTAATTCCTTACTGAACACATAAACTGGCGATAAACATTAATGTATGTAGTAATCTTAAAATAACAGAGAATATTTACATTGTGACTTAAAAGGTGCTTAGCTCTTAACATGAACTTTGTAATATGTTGAATGAAATAACTTGAAAATATTGTTTTTAAACTTGTAACATTAGAAACATTAACATAGTGACTTAACATTTTAACATAATTTTTCATAGAAATGCAAGGAAAGTATTTTGTGAGGCGAATCATTCATAAACAGTACTTCCATTAATTATGACTGAATTAAACAACAAATTGTTATGTATTTTTGAATGTTTTTCCAAAATGTTTGCATGGCTTTAGTTTGTATCCTGCAAAGTTATGTACTTCATAGTAGACAATGTTTTTAGTAAAAATACGTCCATCTTCTAATAAATCACCTTGACTTTCATTTTTTTCAATGTAAACTTTAATAGCCTGTGGATTTTTGCACCGTGACAATGCATCGTACAATTGACCATGTGCAAATACTGGTTCTTCCAAGAAAATACCCACAGATTTGAAAGTTTGACCTTGTGATTTATTAATGGTCATGGCAAATGCCATAATAATGGGAATTGTCTTCTTTGAAGTATAAAAGGGAGACTACTTTCACTTGGTGCTAAATCTATTCTTGGTATGAAAACTCTCTCTCCTTTATGGGCCAGTTAAAATTTCAGCATCTATAAATGGTCCTTTAATTGTTGAACAATTAATCTTGTGCCATTGCATAGGCCTTTTTTGTGGTTCATATTTCACAGTAACATGATAATTGCACCTTTCTTTAGCTGCAAAATATGTGGTGGCATTCCAGAAGGAGTTAGAGAGTTTATGAATTCAGTCGAAAAGTTAGACTGACTTTCATTGTCATCAGCAAGTACAGAATCAGCACTGTGATAATTTCTTTGCGGTGCATAATTTTTTTTAAAGATTTTATTATTGAGGATTAATGCATCTTTATTTTTACACGTCAGTATGACTTAGTTCGCAAGCTCGGAATATTCTTCATTATTGATGCTCCCTTCAAATATAGCCGATATAATATCTTGTTGACAAATCATCTGAGTGGGAATCTACAGTGTCGTCAGCTAAATGTAGTATTTTTTCTGTTCTGCCTTCTCCAATTTTAATAAGCCAATCATTGAAATCATTTTGTCCTTCTGATCTCATATTTTGTTGCAGTTGAAGATGGGTAAAATGTTTCCATACTGTGCTTGACTTGATACAGGTTTCGATAATGTCAGTTCGATTTCCATGTACAACAACAGGTAATGTTTGTCTAAAATCGACACCCAACAACATTACCTTTCCACCAAATGGAAAAATATTATCCATGACTTCACGAAGCAAACGGTCAATACATTGGAGGGCATAGCATGACATCATTGTGGCCTCATCTATTATAATTAATTTACATTTCTTAAATTTCTTTGCTTGTAAGGATGTCATGCGAATATCTGACACAGAATTTTCTAAAATAGGCACTGGCAGTTTAAATCCACTATGAACAGTTCTTCCACCTTCTAATAAAAGTGGAGCAATTCCAGTAGTGGCAAACGCCATTGCTATTTGTCCTTGTGCTCGTACTGAACTCATTAATAAATTGTACAAAATAGGTTTTTCCTGATCCGCCAGGTCCATCCAGATAGAAATAACGCTCTGTCACCATGTCATCATCTATTGCATTTTTAATGGCATGAAATGCTTGCAATTGTAGTGTATTTAAAGTTGCAAGTCTTTCTTGTGTTCTTTTGCTTGTATTTGAATGTCATAGTCTTCAAGTTTATGTCATCTATAAGACCTGGATCAGGCAAATTAAAACTTGCACAACTTAATCAATGAGTTAAAAATACTTCTTGGATTTCCATTAATGCTTTTAAGTGTGCAATGGGTTCATTGTATCGTCGCATAAAGTCTTCAGCCATATTACTTTTAAAAGTCTCCCACAAAGCTAATGCATTTGGAGCATTTGAGAAGATACAAATAAAAGCAAATTGTTCTCTCATCTGTCGTGGCATTTGACATTGTGCTGCTTCTTCTAAACATCTTTCCCACTCTGTATCATCAGCGAGTAAGTTTCTATGTCTTGCAGCTAAATGGAAGGATTCATATACAATGTCATTAACAGTTCTTAATTGTTCAAAACTTTGTGCTCCTGAACATTTAAAAGTAATATCCGTAAGCAAAAACGTTCAACATCTCTTGGACTGACTGTGTAAATTCGTGGAATTATTTTATTGCCTCTGGTTTTTCTTGGTCTCCATAATCCATTCACAAAAACATAGTGATATGGAATTTCAATATATGAGTATTGTGTTGCTTGAGCATCATTTGAATTTAATGCAAACCATGCAGTTAGTGTAGTGTGACGATCTTCACTTTGGGCCAATGCATTCATTTCATTTCCAGCATGGAAATAGACTAAATGTCGTTGTGGCAAATGTACTGCTAATCTATATACTGCATGTGATCTATCATGCATTTCAAATTTTAAAAGCACCCACATAGCTTTCTGGTGCACTGACATAGCGAGCATCTACATGAGATGCAAGTTCATCATGTACTAACTCACTACATTCAGGGTTGTCTGCACTTTTGACGACTACAGTAGCTGCATCATAGCCTTTGTAAATATATTTGTAGACATATTTAATGGATTTGATGGAAGTGCAGGCTTCTATGTTGATGTGGGCGTTGTACTTCATGAGTAAATGTGGATTGTAGGGTACTACATATCTATTGTCCACTTTTTTTCCACAAATAATGGCACTATCTCCTTTTCTTCTTTTATAAAGTGGATATCCATCACAATTTGCATATGTTTTGTCTCTATAATCTTTTGGAAAATCTTTTGAACATTTATTATTTTCCATACATGGTGATTGTGGATTAAGGTCTCCACAGGGTCCATGAATCATGCGATGAGTAACAATCTCATATAGTCTACCATATAGTTCTGGATCTGGTAGTTCAGCAACTATGACTGCATCCACTTGTCCGAAGTATCTAATTTATCTTTCTCTTGAAGTATTATGAGAAGATGTGCATGTGGAAGGCCTCTTTTTTGAAATTCAATGGTATATACATAAGCAAGACATTTGCCAAATAACTGATTTATAGTGAAGTCACGTATTAATTCATTTAATTTGATCTTAAAAACTCTGGCTACTAAATCTGGTCGATCTGAAGCACTTTGTCCAAGAAGTAGATTTTGATTAATTTCTGGCCATTGTGGATTACATGTAAATGTCACAAATAAATCTGGTTTTCCAAATTTTGTCACAATAGCCATAGCATCATTGTATCTTTCTCTCATATTCGAGGAGATCCTTGAAAGGAAGATGGTAAAATGATGGCTTTGCCAGCTGTCATGTCTCTGCTTGTAGCCACGTCAGCAACATAGTCCATGAGTCCACAATATTGTTCTACACGTAGTTTATCTTGTTGATATTTGATAAAGTTTAAATTATTTGCCTCAACTTGCAAATATGAATCAATAATCCATTGTTGTGTTAGTTTTCCACCACATAAAATTGGATTAAATTTATCTCTAATGGCAATTTGAGCTACTTTAAATTCAAGCATAGAAACATTATTTCGGATTCTGGCTTTAGCATTTGGGTAACTGGGAAGGGTTAATTTTGGTTGCCAACCTGCTTCTCCATGTGGGAAAAATATGGGATATGTCATTGGATCTAAATTTGGACTTAAGATATTAATTTTAATAAATGGTTGCTCCTCATTTCTGGGATATACTCTAATGTCTCTTTGAAATGGTGGTTCTCCTTCATCATTCTGAAATACCATTGCAACTTCATTTGATGTTGGCAAGTTATAACAACGTTTATCAGTATGTCTATCTCTTTTAAGCACCATATTAACCTTTGGCATGGGTAATTGATGTATTTGTGCATGAAGTTTTGTTCATTTTCTACTTCTGCCAATTTTTTGTATGCTTTACTGTAGGGATTGTTGTCCATAATGTTATTTAGCTCTATGAAAACACTGGGTAAGCATTTTTTATTTTCTTCCATCTGCAAACGTTGGTCAACAGCTTCCATTGTATCTAGGACATATAGTTGAGCAAATTTTCTTTGCTCTCCTTGCTCTGGATGTAAATGTGAAGTCCGATGATCAATTTGTCCTTGGACTTTAAAACAGTAAGGACCATGTCCTGGTACATTAGCAGCCAATGTTGCCCCCATAGATGCAAATGATATGGCACTATTGTAGGATCTTATGTTTGTCTTAAAATTTTTGTAATTTGGAAAAGTAGGTTCAGTCATAATATTTTGTAAATAGCTTGGAAATTGTTTCCTTTCTGGAAGTTTGAACTTGCCTTTTTGACAACAACTAATAAATTGTCCATCTCTGGGTCTCTCCTGTTTAAAAAAATAAGCCTCACAAATTGACATTGAGTACTCATGTCCCCACAACTATGAACCTCTACTGCTAAAGACTTGAGTAGAGGACAATTTGCAAAGCATATCGGATGTTGACTTTCATATTCATCAGGTGAAAAGTCATGAAATGTTTCAACAACAGGTTCTAAATGTTTAGTTTTTTTCATGGCTTTTCTTGGTATATGTTGTCCTTGTTTTGTTGAAATGTCCTGTAAGTTTTTAGTAAGAGTTTGTAAATGCTTTGTTTTTGTAGTTGCTTTTTTTTGGTCTGTCTTGACTGATATCTTGTAAAATGTCATCTGATGTTTGAGGAACAGTTTGTAAATGCTTTATTATCTTTTATTTTTTTTGGTTGTATCTCTCATTTTTGCAGCTGATATTCTTTTATTTGCAAGTCTTTTGCGTTCTTTTTCTCGTCTAATTTCTTTCTCCTCCGGCGGCCCCATCTCTCTTGTCTTTCTCTAGTTTGACATCTTTTTCTTCTTCTTTGGTCTCGTTATCAGCCATATTAATCTGTAAAGGAAAAAAAAAATGTAATTGTGAATATTTTAATTTGTAATTCCTGTTAAAGATTCTTGTGCACAATTGGTGAAATAAAAGGCAAATCATTAATGTATCAGTTATATTTAATTAAAATTATAATTCCTGTCCTCATTGGCTAAGAATTTGGCCAATGGAATACTGCTGTAAATAAGCATGTAACATATTTTTTTAAAATAATGGTTTTATTTATTAAAAACGTTGTTTGTGGATAGATATTTACCACTGCAAAACTTATTTGCACTGAAAGCAGTTTCTTTAGTTTTCTACTTTAGTACTTATTATACTGTACCTGGTTGAAGTGTGATTTAAATCCGAATGTTTGTTGGTCCTCGGTTCAAAATCGTTGTCCAATGGTGTGGTCCCTGTTGGAAGTCCTGGTCCGATGGTGTGTCCTCTGTGTAAAATCCTGGTCCTATGGTCTGGTCCTCTGTTGAAAGTTCTGGTCCGATGGTGTGGTCCTGTGGCGATAGCCCTCGTCCGGTGTTGTGGTCCTGTGGCGATAGCCCTCGTCCGATGTTGTGGTCCTTTGGTGAAAGTCCTCGTTCGATGGTGTGGTCCTGTGTTGAAATTCCTTGTCCGCTGGTCTGGTCCTGTGTTGAAAGTCCCTCGTCCGATGGTCTGGTCCTGTGGAGAAAGTCCTCGTCCGATTGTCTTCACGCAGTATCTGTTGTAATATAAAATAGAAATGTTGTTTGAGTTAAATGTTTTTTAAATAAGTAAAAAATGTATGAATTTGGCTATATTTTATCAGTTATGGTTATTTTTTCTATTTTTTATTTTTCACTTTCTGTACAATCCCACGACTTTGTTATTCTTATTTAAGGTTCTTAGTAAGGCTTGTGGGTTGTGATATATTAAATAAGAATAGGAATTTATTTTGCTATGTGTTTATGTTAGTTTTTTGTACAATCCTGTTTTGTGCGCACCACGTGTGGTATACTTATTTAACCTTTATTGGGATGGTTATAGTTAGTGAAACATGAAATAATATAATTAATGTAGTTTGCTATGTGTTTGTGTTATTTTTTTACAATCCTGTTTTGTGCGCACCACTTGTGCAAAAGTTATTTATTCTTGATTGTACTGGTTATAGGTTGTTAAACATTAAAGAAGAATGTTAATATAGTTTCCTATGTGTTTGTGTGATTTTTTGTACAATGCTATTAGGTGCGCAACACTTTTGTTATTCTTATTTTGGCTTCTTTGTAAGGCTTATATAGGTTGTTAAACATTGAATAAGAAATTCTGTTTTGTGTGTAGCAGTTTGGGTCTCATTCAATTGCGATTTGGCTAATTGAATCGTGCCCTAAATAAGCACATAGCATATTTTTTTAAAGAAGTTTTTAGTCAGTGAAAAACTTTCTTTTGGGATATATTTTTAGTAACTAAAAACTTCTTTAAAAAAAAATGTTATGTTCTTATTTAGAGCACTATTCAATTGGGCAAATTGCAAAGAATGAGGGCCTTTCTGTGTACCATATGTTGCATAGTTTGCCCCTCATTGAATTGCATTTTTTACAATGTAATAGTACTCTAAGGCCGTCATTGAATTGCAATTTTGAAAATTGAATAGAGTTCAAAATAAGCACATCACATATATTTGTTAAAGAAGTTTTTAGTTATTAAGCATCTATCCAAAAGCAAGGTTTTCACTAACGAAAAAGTTCTTTAAAAATTATATGTTATGTGATTATTTGGATCCCTATAGAATTAGCAAAATGGCAATTGAATAAGGCCTAAAAGTGCTTATTTATAGCCATATTAAATTGTCCAAAATAGCAATTGAATGAGGGCCTTTGGTTACTGCATTTGTTATATTGTCAGCTCCTCATTCAATTGTGTTTTGGGCAATGGAATAGAGCTCAATATCAGCACAGAGCATATTTTTTTACCGAATTTTGTATTTAGTGAAATTGTATCCAAAAGCAACGTGTTCACTAAATAAAAAGTTCCTTTAAAAAATATGCTCTGTTCTTATATAGAGCCCTATTGAAATGGGCAAAATCACATTTGAGTGAGGCCCTTGGCCATTAAAGATATATAGGTCCTCATTGAATTGCAATTTTGCCAATTGAAAAGGGCTCTATATAATCACATAACATATTTATTGAGCAAAGTTTTTAGTTATTGAAAACCTTGATTGTGGTTAGAAGTTCAGTAACTAAAAAGTTCTGTATAAAAAATATGTTATGTGCTTATATAGAGCCCTATTCAATTGAGCAAGTCGCAATTGAATAAGGCTCATGGTTCTTTCTTGTTTATACTTAATACTTTACCTTGATTGAAGTGTCGAATGACAGACGGCCCCCTGCCAATCTTAATCCGCTGGTCTTCTTGTAGTGTCTGTTTGAAAAAGAAAGTGAAATAGTTATTTGTATATTTATAATTTTTCATCTAGCAAAGCATGGCCTTTTGAGCATGTAATGTCTTGTTGTATCTTACCTCTTCTTCTTTGTTGGTGTTCTTTAAAAGGGATTGTGCTTCACAGTGCACGGTGCAAATTGTTGAGTGACGCTGTTGATGCAAAGTCTGTTTGAATATTAAAAGAAATAGAAAGATTCAGCTTTATATGATCTATTGAATTGCAGTAAATTAATGTCATTTAAATATACTTGTGTAATTATTTTCAATTGACCTTATTTTTTGGTGGGGGCTACACACATATGTCACATACATGAAGCACATTCCATAGTTTAATGTAATTATTTTGTGTGCGTGTGAATATCAGTATAACATGAATCATATTTAAATTGTTAAATTAACCTTATATGTTTTTTTTCCAACACACATAAATGTCTGTGTGTGAGATGTAACTATAGATGATACACATATATGTGCGTGTCACATATCAGTATACATGACATATAATGTCATTTAAATGTAGCTGTTTACTGATTTTGTTTTAAGCTAATTTTGTTGCAGGGGCAATACACACAAATGTGCGTGTCACATGTCACTATACATTATAGACATATATCTGCGTGTCAGATGTCACTATACATTATAGACATAATGTGTGCGTGTCACATGTCAATATACATAAACCTCTGTTTAATATTGAATTATGTTTTTTTGTTGTTTTGTTAAATGAACCGTATTTTTTTTGTGAGCCTATACACATAAATGTGGCATATATGTCACTACATAAATCCTAGTTTATTTTTTTATTTGTTTGACCTGTCCTGATAATAAAAGAATATATTATAGCTTACCTCTCAGTTGTAATTTGCACAATGTAAAGTAGTAAATTAGTAAAGAATTGTCTTCTCAAGTAAAAGCAGCAGTTATCTCTGAAGTCACTCCGTTCATCACCTGAGGAGAAATGTATTTTTTTGTGTGAAATAGGCAGTATTTATAAACTTGTAGAAAGTTCTGGAAAGTGAGACCGTTAGAACGCAATACGCATGCGCTATTTGCGTTCCAGCTTACAATTTGCGTTCCATCCGCCATTTTTCTGCGTATTACTGTTCAAAATGGTGTTTAATATGATTGTGATACGTCCGCATAGTATGTGTTTCATTATTGCGAGTAAGTGTAGTGTAGTTACGTCTGAAGCCTCGTTTTCGTTTTGTTCGTCGGCCATTTTTTCTCTCGCTTAGCGATGATATTAGTGTCTAAAGTGTTTTATTTTGATTTAAATGTAGATGTAACTTGTTTTTTTGAGGTGCTGGATGGTACCTTTTGCTGTAGGTAAGCTTTTTATGTGTTTGTTGTGTGTGTTTCTTAAGTTTTAAATGTTTGTATGTCGGCGTGTTGCGTCCGATGTTTGCGAGGTCGTAATGTGTGGTAACGTGTCTCGTATGGTGTTTGCGTGTGTAGCCTCGTTTTCGTTTTATTACGTCAGCCATTTTTTGTGTCGCTTAGCAAATTATTTAGTGTCTAAAACTCTTTTATTTTGAGTGCAATTAAGTTGTAAGTTGCATTTTTGAGGTCCTGGGTTCTTCCTGTTTGTGTAGGTAAGGTTTTTATGTATGTGCTGTGTGTATGTATTGTGTTTTTAATTTTGTAATGTTCGCGAGTTGCGTCCGAGTGTTGCGAGGCTGTAATGTGTGTGAGCGTGTGTCGTATGTTGTTTGCGAGTGTCGTAATGTGTGTGTCGTGCTCTTTCGGTTGCGACGTGAACTTTGCGAGATTCGCAGTTCTTTGGGTTGGAATTTGTGTTGTGAATTTTGCAAGGGCTTTGCGAGGTCCTCAGGTGCTGGCATGGAGCGCCTGTGGCGCTCCAAGCCAGCAACTGAGGCCCTCGCTTCGCGAGGGTCCTCAGTTGCTGGCAAGGAGCGCCTTCGGCGCTCCATGCCAGCAACTGAGAACCTGGCACAGTGCCCTCGCTTTGCGAGGGCCGCGGGCTCGCGTGTGGCGCTCCAAGCCAGCAACTGAGGCTTTCGCTTCGCGAGGGTCCTCAGTTGCTGGCAAGGAGTGCCTTCGGCGCTCCATGCCAGCAACTGACAACCTGGCACAGTGCCCTCGCTTTGAGAGGGCCGCGGGCTCGCTATGCGAGCCGCGGCCCTCGCTACGCGAGCCCGCAGCGTTAGCAACAACTCGTACGCTCACAACTATATATGTGATTCAATTAATTAATATATTACAAACAGGTAAGCAGGAAAGTATTGCTAAACTAAATCAAGCATCAATTCTTGTTTCCTCAAAATTATTATTTTTTTATTAATTTAATATTCATCAAGCAGTATCCTGAAGAGCTAACAATCTCTTTTGATTTTCCGGCAGCAGAAATGTCCAGTCAGACTGTCATCACCTGAGGAGAAAAGTGTCAGTTCTGTGTTTAGTGTGCTCTATATATAGGCTGCGTGCACAAGACAAAACTGTTGTTTTAGGCGGGAAATCCGCCATTTCACAATGGTAATGTGTAAATGTGTAAGTTAGTGTTGTAAAATGGCGCCATTAGTTTATGTTTTACGTGTTCCGCGATTATTTTCCGTCCTTCCTATTAGTATTTTTCTACACATACGTGTCTGCTGTGTTTTACGCGCTTCGTGGTCGTAGCTTCGTTTTCATTTCTTTGCGGCGCCCATTTTTTTTCTCGCTTAAGCGATTTTCGATTTGCGAAAAATCTAAATTGAGTTTAATTTATGTTTCCACCTCACGTCCTGGCTGTTGCCCCATGCTGTCTGTGATGTTTCTGCTATTTTTTTAGGTGTAGTTTTTTCAGGTTTTTGGTTCAGCTGCTAATCTCGTAATTTTTTGTGTCTCGTATCATTTTTTATTCTAAGTGCCGCCGTCTCATATCTTTTTTTTTGTCTCATATTTAGTTTTGCTAAGTCCCGCTAAAAGTGCTTCGGGTTTAACAGCTCGCTACACGAGGCTCATCGCACTCCGCTGCGGCGCTCATTGCACTTTGAGTTTAACAGCTCGATACGCGGGGCTCCCTGGCAATGAGCGACTAAATCGTACATACTAAGTGATTGTAAAAATAAGAGTATGAAATGTAGGCAAAACTACAAATGTAGATATTTTCGAAATAGACATTTTTTGTATATGTGACAATTGTAAAATACTTTTTTTGAAATTAATGAGATATTCCAAAGCATTTTAAACATATTTATTAATTAGAAACTGTATACCTATGTCTCATATATCTAGGAATGTATTTGGTAAGGCACATGTATAATTCATTTCCTGAGAGATACTATGTCAAGCATTTAAAAACAGATTTATGCATATTTTTTTACCGAATTTTGTATTTAGTGAAATTGTATCCAAAAGCAACGTGTTCACTAAATAAAAAGTTCCTTTAAAAAATATGCTCTGTGCTTATATAGAGCCCTATTGAAATGGGCAAATCACATTTGAGTGAGGCCCTTGGCCATTAAAGATATATAGGTCCTCATTGAATTGCAATTTTGCCAATTGAAGAGGGCTCTATATAATCACATAACATATTTATTGAGCAAAGTTTTTAGTTATTGAAAACCTTGATTGTGGTTAGAAGTTCAGTAACTAAAAAGTTCTGTATAAAAAATATTATTATGCTTATATAGAGCCCTATTCAATTGAGCAAGTCGCAATTGAATAAGGCTCATGGTTCTTTCTTGTTTATACTTAATACTTTACCTTGATTGAAGTGTCGAATGACAGACGGCCCCCTCCTGCCAATCTTAATCCGCTGGTTCTTCTTGTAGTGTCTGTTTGAAAAAGAAAGTGAAATAGTTATTTGTATATTTATAATTTTTCATCTAGCAAAGCATGGCCTTTTGAGCATGTAATGTCTTGTTGTATCTTACCTCTTCTTCTTTGTTGGTGTTCTTTAAAAGGGATTGTGCTTCACAGTGCACGGTGCAAATTGTTGAGTGACGCTGTTGATGCAAAGTCTGTTTGAATATTAAAAGAAAAAGAAAGATTCAGCTTTATATGATCTATTGAATTGCAGTAAATTAATGTCATTTAAATATACTTGTGTAATTATTTTCAATTGACCTTATTTTTTGGTGGGGGCTACACACATATGTCACATACATGAAGCACATTCCATAGTTTAATGTAATTATTTTGTGTGCGTGTGACATATCAGTATACATGAATCATATTTAAATTGTTAAATTAACCTTATATGTTTTTTTTTCCAACACACATAAATGTCTGTGTGTGAGATAACTATAGATGATACACATATATGTGCGTGTCACATATCAGTATACATGACATATAATGTCATTTAAATGTAGCTGTTTACTGATTTTGTTTTAAGCTAATTTTGTTGCAGGGGCAATACACATAAATGTGCGTGTCACATGTCACTATACATTATAGACATATATCTGCGTGTCAGATGTCACTATACATTATAGACATATATGTGTGCGTGTCACATGTCAATATACATAAACCTCTGTTTAATATTGAATTATGTTTTTTTGTTGTTTTGTTAAATGAACCGTATTTTTTTTGTGAGCCTATACACATAAATGTGGCATATATGTCACTACATAAATCCTAGTTTATTTTTTATTTGTTTGACCTGTCCTGATAATAAAATGTAATATATTATAGCTTACCTCTCAGTTGTAATTTGCACAATGTAAGTAGTAAATTAGTAAAGAATTTTCTTCTCAAGTAAAGCAGCAGTTATCTCTGAAGTCACTCCGTTCATCACCTGAGGAGAAATGTATTTTTTTTGTGTGAAATAGGCAGTATTTATAAATTTGTAGAAAGTTCTGGAAAGTGAGACCGTTAGAACGCAATACGCATGCGCTATTTGCGTTCCAGCTTACAATTTGCGTTCCATCCGCCATTTTCTGCGTATTACTGTTCAAAATGGTGTTTAATATGATTGTGATACGTTCCGCATAGTATGTGTTTCATTATTGCGAGTAAGTGTAGTGTAGTTACGTCTGAAGCCCTCGTTTTCGTTTTGTTCGTCGGCCATTTTTCTCTCGCTTAGCGATGATATTAGTGTCTAAAGTGTTTTATTTTGATTTAAATGTAGATGTAACTTGTTTTTTTGAGTGCTGGATGGTTCCTTTTGCTGTAGGTAAGCTTTTTATGTGTTTGTTGTGTGTGTTTCTTAAGTTTTAAATGTTTGTATGTCGGCGTGTTGCGTCCGATGTTTGCGAGGTCGTAATGTGTGGTAACGTGTCTCGTATGGTGTTGCGTGTGTAGCCTCGTTTTCGTTTTATATTCGTCAGCCATTTTTTGTGTCGCTTAGCAAATTATTTAGTGTCTAAACTCTTTTATTTTGAGTGCAATTAAGTTGTAAGTTGCATTTTTGAGGTCCTGGGTGCTTTCCTGTTTGTGTAGGTAAGGTTTTTATGTATGTGCTGTGTGTATGTATTGTGTTTTTAATTTTGTAATGTTCGCGAGTTGCGTCCGAGTGTTGCGAGGCTGTAATGTGTGTGAGCGTGTGTCGTATGTTGTTTGCGAGTGTCGTAATGTGTGTGTCGTGCTCTTTCGGTTTGCGACGTGAACTTTGCGAGATTCGCAGTTCTTTGGGTTGGGAATTTGTGTTGTGAATTTTGCAAGGGCTTTGCGAGGTCCTCAGGTGCTGGCATGGAGCGCCTGTGGCGCTCCAAGCCAGCAACTGAGGCCCTCGCTTCGCGAGGGTCCTCAGTTGCTGGCAAGGAGCGCCTTCGGCGCTCCATGCCAGCAACTGAACCTGGCACAGTGCCCTCGCTTTGCGAGGGCCGCGGGCTCGCGTGTGGCGCTCCAAGCCAGCAACTGAGGCTTTCGCTTCGCGAGGGTCCTCAGTTGCTGGCAAGGAGTGCCTTCGGCGCTCCATGCCAGCAACTGACAACCTGGCACAGTGCCCTCGCTTTGAGAGGGCCGCGGGCTCGCTATGCGAGCCGCGGCCCTCGCTACGCGAGCCGCAGCGTTAGCAACAACTCGTACGCTCACAACTATATATGTGATTCAATTAATTAATATATTACAAACAGGTAAGCAGGAAAGTATTGCTAAACTAAATCAAGCATCAATTCTTGTTTCCTCAAAATTATTATTTTTTTATTAATTTAATATTCATCAAGCAGTATCCTGAAGAGCTAACAATCTCTTTTGATTTTCCGGCAGCAGAAAATGTCCAGTCAGACTGTCATCACCTGAGGAGAAAGTGTCAGTTCTGTGTTTAGTGTGCTCTATATATAGGCTGCGTGCACAAGACAAAACTGTTGTTTTAGGCGGGAAATCCGCCATTTCACAATGGTAATGTGTAAATGTGTAAGTTAGTGTTGTAAAAGGCGCCATTAGTTTATGTTTTACGTGTTCCGCGATTATTTTCCGTCCTTCTATTAGTATTTTCTACCACATACGTGTCTGGCTGTGTTTTACGCGCTTCGTGGTCGTGTAGCTTCGTTTTCATTTCTTTGCGGCGCCCATTTTTTTTCTCGCTTAAGCGATTTCGATTTGCGAAAATCATCTAAATTGAGTTTAATTTATGTTTCCACCTCACGTCCTGGCTGTTGCCCCATGCTGTCTGTGATGTTTCTGCTATTTTTTTAGGTGTAGTTTTTTCAGGTTTTTGGTTCAGCTGCTAATCTCGTAATTTTTTGTGTCTCGTATCATTTTTATTCTAAGTGCCGCGTCTCATATCTTTTTTTTTGTCTCATATTTAGTTTTGCTAAGTCCCGCTAAAAGTGCTCCGGGTTTAACAGCTCGCTACACGAGGCTCATCGCACTCCGCTGCGGCGCTCATTGCACTTTGAGTTTAACAGCTCGATACGCGGGGCTCCCTGGCAATGAGCGACTAAATCGTACATACTAAGTGATTGTAAAAATAAGAGTATATGAAATGTAGGCAAAACTACAAATGTAGATATTTTCGAAATAGACATTTTTTGTATATGTGACAATTGTAAAATACTTTTTTTGAAATTAATGAGATATTCCAAAGCATTTAAACACATATTTATTAATTAGAAACTGTATACCTATGTCTCATAATATCTTAGGAATGTATTTGGTAAGGCACATGTATAATTCATTTCCTGAGAGATACTATGTCAAGCATTTAAAAACAGATTTATGCATATTTTTTTACCGAATTTTGTATTTAGTGAAATTGTATCCAAAAGCAACGTGTTCACTAAATAAAAAGTTCCTTTAAAAAATATGCTCTGTGCTTATATAGAGCCCTATTGAAATGGGCAAATCACATTTGAGTGAGGCCCTTGGCCATTAACGATATATAGGTCCTCATTGAATTGCAATTTTGCCAATTGAAGAGGGCTCTATATAATCACATAACATATTTATTGAGCAAAGTTTTTAGTTATTGAAAACCTTGATTGTGGTTAGAAGTTCAGTAACTAAAAAGTTCTGTATAAAAAATGTTATGTGCTTATATAGAGCCCTATTCAATTGAGCAAGTCGCAATTGAATAAGGCTCATGGTTCTTTCTTGTTTATACTTAATACTTTACCTTGATTGAAGTGTCGAATGACAGACGGCCCCCTCCTGCCAATCTTAATCCGCTGGTCTTCTTGTAGTGTCTGTTTGAAAAAGAAAGTGAAATAGTTATTTGTATATTTATAATTTTTCATCTAGCAAAGCATGGCCTTTTGAGCATGTAATGTCTTGTTGTATCTTACCTCTTCTTCTTTGTTGGTGTTCTTTAAAAGGGATTGTGCTTCACAGTGCACGGTGCAAATTGTTGAGTGACGCTGTTGATGCAAAGTCTGTTTGAATATTAAAAGAAATAGAAAGATTCAGCTTTATATGATCTATTGAATTGCAGTAAATTAATGTCATTTAAATATACTTGTGTAATTATTTTCAATTTACCTTATTTTTTGGTGGGGGCTACACACATATGTCACATACATGAAGCACATTCCATAGTTTAATGTAATTATTTTGTGTGCTTGTGACATATCAGTATACATGAATCATATTTAAATTGTTAAATTAACCTTATATGTTTTTTTTCCAACACACATAAATGTCTGTGTGTGAGATGTAACTATAGATGATACACATATATGTGCGTGTCACATATCAGTATACATGACATAATGTCATTTAAATGTAGCTGTTTACTTTTTGTTTTAAGCTAATTTTGTTGCAGGGGCAATACACATAAATGTGCGTGTCACATGTCACTATACATTATAGACATATATCTGCGTGTCAGATGTCACTATACATTATAGACATATATGTGTGCGTGTCACATGTCAATATACATAAACCTCTGTTTAATATTGAATTATGTTTTTTTGTTGTTTTGTTAAATGAACCGTATTTTTTTTGTGAGCCTATACACATAAATGTGGCATATATGTCACTACATAAATCCTAGTTTATTTTTTATTTGTTTGACCTGTCCTGATAATAAAATGTAATATATTATAGCTTACCTCTCAGTTGTAATTTGCACAATGTAAAGTAGTAAATTAGTAAAGAATTGTCTTCTCAAGTAAAAGCAGCAGTTATCTCTGAAGTCACTCCGTTCATCACCTGAGGAGAAATGTATTTTTTGTGTGAAATAGGCAGTATTTATAAATTTGTAGAAAGTTCTGGAAAGTGAGACCGTTAGAACGCAATACGCATGCGCTATTTGCGTTCCAGCTACAATTTGCGTTCCATCCGCCATTTTCTGCGTATTACTGTTCAAAATGGTGTTTAATATGATTGTGATACGTTCGCATAGTATGTGTTTCATTATTGCGAGTAAGTGTAGTGTAGTTACGTCTGAAGCCTCGTTTTTCGTTTTGTTCGTCGGCCATTTTTTTCTCTCTCTCGCTAGCGATGATATTAGTGTCTAAAGTGTTTTTTATTTTGATTTAAATGTAGATGTAACTTGTTTTTTTGAGGTGCTGGATGGTTCCTTTTGCTGTAGGTAAGCTTTTTATGTGTTTGTTGTGTGTGTTTCTTAAGTTTTAAAAATGTTTGTATGTCGGCGTGTTGCGTCCGATGTTTGCGAGGTCGTAATGTGTGGTAACGTGTCTCGTATGGTGTTTGCGTGTGTAGCCTCGTTTTCGTTTTATTCGTCAGCCATTTTTGTGTCGCTTAGCAAATTATTAGTGTCTAAACTCTTTTATTTTGAGTGCAATTAAGTTGTAAGTTGCATTTTTGAGGTCCTGGTGCTTCCTGTTTGTGTAGGTAAGGTTTTTATGTATGTGCTGTGTGTAGTATTGTGTTTTTAATTTTGTAATGTTCGCGAGTTGCGTCCGAGTGTTGCGAGGCTGTAATGTGTGTGAGCGTGTGTCGTATGTTGTTTGCGAGTGTCGTAATGTTGTGTCGTGCTCTTTCGGTTGCGACGTGAACTTTGCGAGATTCGCAGTTCTTTGGGTTGGGAATTTGTGTTGGGAATTTTGCAAGGGCTTTGCGAGGTCCTCAGGTGCTGGCATGGAGCGCCTGTGGCGCTCCAAGCCAGCAACTGAGGCCCTCGCTTCGCGAGGGTCCTCAGTTGCTGGCAAGGAGCGCCTTCGGCGCTCCATGCCAGCAACTGAGAACCTGGCACAGTGCCCTCGCTTTGCGAGGGCCGCGGGCTCGCGTGTGGCGCTCCAAGCCAGCAACTGAGGCTTTCGCTTCGCGAGGGTCCTCAGTTGCTGGCAAGGAGCGCCTTCGGCGCTCCATGCCAGCAACTGACAACCTGGCACAGTGCCCTCGCTTTGAGAGGGCCGCGGCTCGCTATGCGAGCCGCGGCCCTCGCTACGCGAGCCCGCAGCGTTAGCAACAACTCGTACGCTCACAACTAATATTGATTGAATTAATTAATATATTACAAACAGGTAAGCAGGAAAGTATTGCTAAACTAAATCAAGCATCAATTCTTGTTTCCTCAAAATTATTATTTTTTTTATTAATAATTAATTAATTTATTTATTAATGATTATTAATATAATGTACCTTTTTGAATTTAATATTCATCAAGCAGTATCCTGAAGAGCTAACAATCTCTTTTGATTTTCCGGCAGCAGAAAATGTCCAGTCAGACTGTCATCACCTGAGGAGAAAGTGTCAGTTCTGTGTTTAGTGTGCTCTATATATAGGCTGCGTGCACAAGACAAAACTGTTGTTTTAGGCGGGAAATCCGCCATTTCACAATGGTAATGTGTAAATATGTAAGTTAGTGTTGTAAAATGGCGCCATTAGTTTATGTTTTACGTGTTCCGCGATTATTTTCCGTCCTTCCTATTAGTATTTTTCTACAACATACGTGTCTGGCTGTGTTTTACTCGCTTCGTGGTCGTGTAGCTTTGTTTTCATTTCTTTGCGGCGCCCATTTTTTTTCTCGCTTAAGCGATTTTTGATTTGCGAAAATCATCTAAATTGAGTTTAATTCATGTTCCACCTCACGTCCTGGCTGTTGCCCCATGCTGTCTGTGATGTTTCTGCTATTTTTTTAGGTGTAGTTTTTTCAGGTTTTTGGTTCAGCTGCTAATCTCGTATCATTTTTATTCTAAGTGCCGCGTCTCATATCTTTTTTTTTGTCTCATATTTAGTTTTGCTAAGTCCCGCTAAAAGTGCTCCGGGTTTAACAGCTCGCTACGCGAGGCTCATCGCACTCTGCTGCGGCGCTCATTGCACTTTGAGTTTAACAGCTCGATAGGCGGGGCTCCCTGGCAATGAGCGACTAAATCGTACATACTAAGTGATTGTAAAAATAAGAGTATATGAAATGTAGGCAAAACTACAAATGTATATATTTTCGAAATAGACATTTTTTGTATATGTGACAATTGTAAAATACTTTTTTTGAAATTAATGAGATATTCCAAAGCATTTTAAACACATATTTATTAATTAGAAACTGTATAACTATGTCTCATATATCTGAGGAATGTATTTGGTAAGGCCCATGTATAATTCATTTCCTGAGAGATACTATGTCGAGCATTTAAAAACAGATTTATGCATATTTTTTTACCGAATTTTGTATTTAGTGAAATTGTATCCAAAAGCAACGTGTTCACTAAATAAAAAGTTCCTTTAAAAAATATGCTCTGTGCTTATATAGAGCCCTATTGAAATGGGCAAATCACATTTGAGTGAGGCCCTTGGCCATAAAGATATATAGGTCCTCATTGAATTGCAATTTTGCCAATTGAAGAGGGCTCTATATAATCACATAACATATTTATTGAGCAAAGTTTTTAGTTATTGAAAACCTTGATTGTGGTTAGAAGTTCAGTAACTAAAAAGTTCTGTATAAAAAATATGTTATGTGCTTATATAGAGCCCTATTCAATTGAGCAAGTCGCAATTGAATAAGGCTCATGGTTCTTTCTTGTTTATACTTAATACTTTACCTTGATTGAAGTGTCGAATGACAGACGGCCCCTCCTGCCAATCTTAATCCGCTGGTCTTCTTGTAGTGTCTGTTTGAAAAAGAAAGTGAAATAGTTATTTGTATATTTATAATTTTTCATCTTGAAGGGCCCGTAGCCCACCTCAGGCTTGCCTGGGGTTGGGGGGAGGGGCCACCTGACATGGCAGGCCCGGGTAGGGGCGGGGTGGTGGCTAGCTGAGGGAGGTGGAGCAATGTAGGCGTTTGCCGCCAATTTTCTCCAGTCCGCCCCCAGCTAGCCTGGGAGCAGATGCCCACCCATCCCTAGAGTATTGTTGTTAACGTGTTGTATATATTGTACTGTTAAAAAATAAAAAATAAAAAAAAAAGCAGCTGTGTATTAAGTTGTTGTCTATGTATTCATTGTGGTAGATGTATCTTTTAAGTGTATATTATATGATATCAGACGTTTGTTTATTTTGTCACAGCGGCGGGTGGTGAGGGGAGTCGCCGGGACAGTGGAAAATGGGGGAGATCCTACCCTACGGTGGTACGGATGTTCCAACACGGTAGGCCCTGGATGAGGCTTCTGGGCGTAGGGTGTACTGTCTCTGTCCAGGCTCCTCCCCTCGGGGTTATGTTTATTTATGTATTTATCGTTATGGTTATTACATCATGTTGTGTTTACCAATAAACGCTGTGGCCAGTTATCTCCCAAGAAATGGTCTGTGTCTAATCTGTGTCTAATTTTGTATTCAATGGGTGATGGGGTATAAATTCTTATATGCACCTACCAAATGGGCCTTGCTTAGGTCATGAAGGGCCCGTAGCCCACCTCAGGCTTGCCTGGGGTTGGGGGGAGGGGCCACCTGACATGGCAGGCCCGGGTAGGGGCGGGGTGGTGGCTAGCTGAGGGAGGTGGAGCAATGTAGGCGTTTGCCGCCAATTTTCTCCAGTCCGCCCCCAGCTAGCCATGGGAGCAGATGTGCTGCTGGGCAGCCCCTGTTTATGGCTTCCAGAGTGTTAGGGGCTGGCCCCTAGCTAGCCATGGAAGAGGATGGAGCTGCTAGTGCTCCTTGTCATAGTGTATGTGAGTGCTGGGGGGCACTGATGTGAACACTGCTGAGCTGGTTCAGGCCACAGACCTGGTTGATGCAGCTGTGAGGGCTGTGTTGTCTCTGGGTGTGCAGGGGAGGGTAAGCTGTGTCCCTGCTATCAAGGCAGCATGTATTATGAACTGCATTATATAACTCTGTAGTAGGCTTATATATTATACACTTATATTGTGTTTGGGTATGTTTTTTTTGTTGTTGAGTATTTTATTTATGTATGGATATGTATATGTATGTGTGTATGTTATATGTATATATATATATATATATATATATATATATATATATATATATATATATGTGTGTATTTGGATATATGTATGCTTTTGGTTCTGTGTTTATGTATATGGATATACATGTGCTTGTTATTATCTATATGTGGATCTAATTATATATGTATGTATTTGGACATATTTATATGTATATTTGTTTTGTAGGTATATTGGTTATGTATGGGCTTTGTTTGGTTCTTGTGCATTGTGTATATGTGTTGTGTGTATTTCTATGTGTATTGTGTTTTGTTGTATGGGTACATATGTTTGTGTATTGTATATATGTTTGTGTATAGATTATGTGGGGTAGTCAGAGTGCACATTATCATATTAGTGAAGGCTGTGTGTACCATTTTGCTGTGTGCTGGGACTCCTGGTGATGTCCCCAGGCCTTCCTTCCCTCTCAGGCTGCCATGCTGTCTGGGAGCTGCAGTGTAGGTAAGCAGCACTTGGTCACATTAATAGCAGCATTCTCTGTCAATATGATAGTCAAGTCTAGGGGACTGCTGTTATATATATTGACATATTCTGTATACTGCGGTTTTCATCCGCTATAAATCTATTTCATATTATTATCTACGAGTCTGAGGACGTTGTGTGATTATTTAATACTTACATAATTTTCCCTTGCGTTATTTGTATAATAGTGTGTTCATAACTGGAGTACGGGGGACAGATAGAACTTTTAATTCTGGCGGGCAGTTGGCTTCTCCAATTGCAGTCTAAGGGGTTGAACACCAGGCGATTTATAGTGAGATTGGACTGTAGCAGTTGCGGTCTGGAATGATCATATGATTTGCGGTTGTTCTTGCTGCAACTGCACTAGGTACAGCGCTTAGTGCTGTGCCTTAAGGATCTATTGGGGCCATAAGCCTATATATCAGGTTACCAGGGGCTGTCTTAAGGGGGAGCAGGGCAGAGAGGCCTTAGAAAGTTATAGGGCCAATTCCTTCCCATAGTGTCCTCCTTAGACGGGTTGGTGCCCAGGTTGTTTAGTGACATTGCGCGCTTATTATACTTAACCGCCTTGACATCGGGGTATTGGGGCTGTTTATAAACAGTCTACTTTATAGAGGTCCATATCAAGGGATAGTGGGGAGTTTGGGGTCTGATGGCTTGGGCATAGCAAGTATTTGTTGTGTAGGTTCCTGCCAGGTATGTTTGATATAGTTAGGTTATTGTGCTGTTGGTCGCAGCTTGGGATCGGTGTCTGCACTGAGTTCCCTTCATAGGCGGTCCACCGGGAGGTTAGTTATATGGGGTAAATCTATTTGCCTGTACTCGTTCTCCTTGGTATCATTTTCATCTCGGCTGTCTTGCGGGGTCATTCCTGCATGTTCCTGGCAGGGTTGTCCTTGTGGTTCTAGGGTACGTTAGGGGTATAGGCCTCCCGGTATGCTGGGAGGCTTTACCATTTTATCGCATTACCGTTCTGTGCCGTAGGTTCTCATTCCCCGTTCATCATCTCTATCGTCGTGGGTTCCATTGATCAGGTAGACAGTTCTCATACCACTAGTTTCAGGTTTGTAGTGGGATTTGGAAGGAGGCCGGGTGGCATTCCAGCAGAATTATCCCTTTTTGGGTATGTCGTATACTCCTCCACGGTTTACTCTTATGCCTTATCCGCTATGGTCTTGGGTGGTTATATTGACTCCTGAAGGTGGGTCTAGGGTAGGTGTTTGGTACATTCCTAGTTATAGTAGAGGTGTTTGCGTCTGATAATATAGACATAGGTGCTCTAGGCTACCGATGTTAAAGGTGGACAAGTGTTTTTTATATGTAATTTTTGTCTCAGTTGTTTTCTGCACAGGCACGTTTTTCCATAGTGTTGGCAGGGTAGCTGATGGATTAGATCCGCTGGTAGCAGTTTTTCTTTTCATATACCAGCTCTTTTCAAATCTGGCTGTAACGGCATCTGGGGACCTGCGTCGGGCCCCTGGTCTGTCTGGTTAGAGGTAGTGTAGGTTATGCAGCGAGATGAAAGATTGTAAGCCATGATTGCGCCATTTGGTGGGTAGCGGTGTGCGTGTTCAGTGGGTCTATCACATGTATATATTTTTTTATTTTGTATGGTAATGGAGATATGTATAAGGGATTGTCAGATTTTGTCTCGGATTAAAAAAAAAAAAAAAGTCTTAGGGGTCGTGCTGGCGGGGCGCTAACGCTTGATATCCGGTAATAGTCATAAAGCAGAGGGTATTATATGCTTTTCCAGGTGAGTTCCAGGATATTATTAACTCTTTGTACCGGGATTGGCAACGTGCAGACTGAGGAGTATATATGGGTTATTACAGAGGTGGTTTTTTTTTGGTCTCTATGCAACAAGGGCTGTCACTCCTGTCGTCCCCGGTTGTATCACGCTTTGATACTTTATTAACTTTTATTTGTAACACGCCAACATATTCCGTAGCGCAATACAGGGGATAAAAACAAGGGAAAATACAGCATTAACAACATTCCAAAAATGGAGGACCCTGTTTTGATCATTCAAGGTGGTATCATAAGCTATTGTGATAGGTATGTGCTGTAAGGTATTTGGCTTCGTAGATCTTGCTAGAGTTATACACGGATGGTTGGCAGTGGATCGAAGGGCAGTAAGTAGAGTAGGCAGTGATTGCAGTGGTGGTGCAGGCTGTTTCTCAGTATGTAGTTGCTTGTTCAGGACAACGTTGTTGAAAACCCTGTGCTCAGTACGGATAGAGGAGCATATAGTATTATGAAGATACAAGGTCAAAAAGACAGGATGGAGGACGGTTCCTTCTCAGGTGCGAGCCTCAGACTGCAGGCCAGTGTGGGAGGTTGGACAGTTTGGGCACTGGGTACGCTATCCGTAGGCTCAGAGGAGGAGTCCCCCAAAGGTGGGGGGGGGGCAAGTAGCAGTGTGGCCCATCGGAAATCAAGCTGGGTTAATGGGTCCTGACGTAGGAATGGATAGAGCAAGGGGTAAAGGCGAACAGGAGGTATGGCAAAGGGACAGCAGGCGACGGGTAGCCTTTTCCCAAGGGCCGGAGATACCACTGTTCGGAAGGAGGTCTGTGATAAGGGCAAAGCCTTCGGGCTGTGCAGCCATCTCTCCTTCCCGCTGGTGTGCCGGTAGTGAGAGTTTGGTTAGTAGACAGGCAGGGAGGGCGACCTCAGATGCCTGGTCTTGGGATCCAAAGGGTGATCGTAAAGGCGAACAGGAGGTATGGCAAAGGGACAGCAGGCGACTGGTAGCCTTTTCCCAAGGGCCGGAGATACCACTGTTCGTGAAGGAGGTCTGTGATAAGGGCGAAGCCTTGTGGGCTGTGCAGCCATCTCTCCTTCCCACTGGTGTGCCGGCAGTGAGAGTTTGGTTAGTATACAGGCAGGGAGGGCGACCTCAGGTGCCTAGTCTTGGGATCCAAAGGGTGATCGTAAAGGCGAACAGGAGGTATGGCAAAGGGACAGCAGGCGACTGGTAGCCTTTTCCCAAGGGCCGGAGATACCACTGTTCGGGAAGGAGGTCTGTGATAAGGGCGAAGCCTTGCGGGCTGTGCAGCCATCTCTCCTTCCCGCTGGTGTGCCGGTAGTGAGAGTTTGGTTAATATATACAGGCAAGGTGGGGAGACCTCAGGTATGACCATATGGCTGGTTACTGCGGTTATGGAAAGAGGTCTGTGACAAGTTTAAATCCTTGCGTTTCTGTGCGGCCATCTCTTTCCGCTGGTCGGATGGTAGCAGGAGGTTGGTTGGTAAACAGACAAGGTATGTCGACCTCAGGTGACTGGTCTGGCGATCCAGGGTGATCACGTGACCATGTGGCAGCGGCAGCCAGTTGAGCAGGTGGGAAGGAGGTAGTTACAGTGTGTTGGGCACGCTGATTGCTCCCCCTTCCTGGATTACGGCTCTCTTGGTTCAGCCAATCACGAAGTTGGTTTGCACCTTCCCTTGATGAAATGGGACTGGTTCTATATGAGTGATTCTACGACGTGGGAGATTGCCAGCAGCATTTGGGCATATTCCGCATGGAACTTGCTGCCCACTCGCTTGGTGCAGAAGCAGATGCAGTAACAGCCCTATGGGCTTTTGGAGAAGATGGTCTTGAGAATTGGAAGGTATCGGGCGGAAATAGCATGGGCTATTAGTAAAGCAGACCATGCGGGCGAGTGGCCTTGGAGTTAGGTTTTAGGAGGGTATGTGGCTGGCCATGGTGTTTTTTGTTGGTGGGGGGAGTCGAATCCGCAAAGGTATTATGCGATCTTCTCTGTGGCGGGTGGTGAGGGGAGTCGCCGGGACAGTGGAAAATGGGGGAGATCCTACCCTACGGTGGTACGGATGTTCCAACACGGTAGGCCCTGGATGAGGCTTCTGGGCGTAGGGTGTACTGTCTCTGTCCAGGCTCCTCCCCTCGGGGTTATGTTTATTTATGTATTTATCGTTATGGTTATTACATCATGTTGTGTTTACCAATAAACGCTGTGGCCAGTTATCTCCCAAGAAATGGTCTGTGTCTAATCTGTGTCTAATTTTGTATTCAATGGGTGATGGGGTATAAATTCTTATATGCACCTACCAAATGGGCCTTGCTTAGGTCATGAAGGGCCCGTAGCCCACCTCAGGCTTGCCTGGGGTTGGGGGGAGGGGCCACCTGACATGGCAGGCCCGGGTAGGGGCGGGGTGGTGGCTAGCTGAGGGAGGTGGAGCAATGTAGGCGTTTGCCGCCAATTTTCTCCAGTCCGCCCCCAGCTAGCCATGGGAGCAGATGCCCACCCATCCCTAGAGTATTGTTGTTAACGTGTTGTATATATTGTACTGTAAAAAAAAAAAAAAAAGCAGCTGTGTATTAAGTTGTTGTCTATGTATTCATTGTGGTAGATGTATCTTTTAAGTGTATATTATATGATATCAGACGTTTGTTTATTTTGTCACAGCGGCGGGTGGTGAGGGGAGTCGCCGGGACAGTGGAAAATGGGGGAGATCCTACCCTACGGTGGTACGGATGTTCCAACACGGTAGGCCCTGGATGAGGCTTCTGGGCGTAGGGTGTACTGTCTCTGTCCAGGCTCCTCCCCTCGGGGTTATGTTTATTTATGTATTTATCGTTATGGTTATTACATCATGTTGTGTTTACCAATAAACGCTGTGGCCAGTTATCTCCCAAGAAATGGTCTGTGTCTAATCTGTGTCTAATTTTGTATTCAATGGGTGATGGGGTATAAATTCTTATATGCACCTACCAAATGGGCCTTGCTTAGGTCATGAAGGGCCCGTAGCCCACCTCAGGCTTGCCTGGGTTGGGGGGAGGGGCCACCTGACATGGCAGGCCCGGGTAGGGGCGGGTGGTGGCTAGCTGAGGGAGGTGGAGCAATGTAGGCGTTTGCCGCCAATTTTCTCCAGTCCGCCCCAGCTAGCCATGGGAGCAGATGCCCACCCACCCATCCCTAAGTATTGTTGTTAACGTGTTGTATATATTGTACTGTAAAAAAAAAAAAAAAAAAAGCAGCTGTGTATTAAGTTGTTGTCTATGTATTCATTGTGGTAGATGTATCTTTTAAGTGTATATTATATGATATCAGACGTTTGTTTATTTTGTCACAGCGGCGGGTGGTGAGGGGAGTCGCCGGGACAGTGGAAAATGGGGAGATCCTACCCTACGGTGGTACGGATGTTCCAACACGGTAGGCCCTGGATGAGGCTTCTGGGCGTAGGGTGTACTGTCTCTGTCCAGGCTCCTCCCCTCGGGTTATGTTTATTTATGTATTTATCGTTATGGTTATTACATCATGTTGTGTTTACCAATAAACGCTGTGGCCAGTTATCTCCCAAGAAATGGTCTGTGTCTAATCTGTGTCTAATTTTGTATTCAATGGGTGATGGGGTATAAATTCTTTATGCACCTACCAAATGGGCCTTGCTTAGGTCAAGCAAAGCATGGCCTTTTGAGCATGTAATGTCTTGTTGTATCTTACCTCTTCTTCTTTGTTGGTGTTCTTTAAAAGGGATTGTGCTTCATAGTGCACGGTGCAAATTGTTGAGTGACGCTGTTGATGCAAAGTCTGTTTGAATATTAAAAGAAATAGAAAGATTCAGCTTTATATGATCTATTGAATTGCAGTAAATTAATGTCATTTAAATAACTTGTGTAATTATTTTCAATTGACCTTATTTTTTGGTGGGGGCTACACACATATGTCACATACATGAAGCACATTCCATAGTTTTAATGTAATTATTTTGTGTGCGTGTGACATATCAGTATACATGAATCATATTTAAATTGTTAAATTAACCTTATATGTTTTTTTTTCCAACACACATAAATGTCTGTGTGTGAGATGTAACTATAGATGATACACATATATGTGCGTGTCACATATCAGTATACATGACATATAATGTCATTTAAATGTAGCTGTTTACTGATTTTGTTTTAAGCTAATTTTGTTGCAGGGGCAATACACATAAATGTGCGTGTCACATGTCACTATACATTATAGACATATATCTGCGTGTCAGATGTCACTATACATTATAGACATATGTGTGCGTGTCACATGTCAATATACATAAACCTCTGTTTAATATTGAATTATGTTTTTTTGTTGTTTTGTTAAATGAACCGTATTTTTTTGTGAGCCTATACACATAAATGTGGCATATATGTCACTACATAAATCCTAGTTTATTTTTTTATTTGTTTGACCTGTCCTGATAATAAAATGTAATATATTATAGCTTACCTCTCAGTTGTAATTTGCACAATGTAAAGTAGTAAATTAGTAAAGAATTGTCTTCTCAAGTAAAAGCAGCAGTTATCTCTGAAGTCACTCCGTTCATCACCTGAGGAGAAATGTATTTTTTGTGTGAAATAGGCAGTATTTATAAACTTGTAGAAAGTTCTGGAAAGTGAGACCGTTAGAACGCAAATAGCGCATGCGTATTGCGTTCCAGCTTACAATTTGCGTTCCATCCGCCATTTTCTGCGTATTACTGTTCAAAATGGTGTTTAATATGATTGTGATACGTTCCGCATAGTATGTGTTTCATTATTGCGAGTAAGTGTAGTGTAGTTACGTCTGAAGCCTCGTTTTCGTTTTGTTCGTCGGCCATTTTTCTCTCGCTTAGCGATGATATTAGTGTCTAAAGTGTTTTATTTTGATTTAAATGTAGATGTAACTTGTTTTTTTTGAGGTGCTGGATGGTTCCTTTTGCTGTAGGTAAGCTTTTTATGTGTTTGTTGTGTGTCTTTCTTAAGTTTTAAATGTTTGTATGTCGGCGTGTTGCGTCCGATGTTTGCGAGGTCGTAATGTGTGGTAACGTGTCTCGTATGGTGTTTGCGTGTGTAGCCTCGTTTTCGTTTTATTCGTCAGCCATTTTTTGTCGCTTAGCAAATTATTTAGTGTCTAAACTCTTTTATTTTGAGTGCAATTAAGTTGTAAGTTGCATTTTTGAGGTCCTGGGTGCTTCCTGTTTGTGTAGGTAAGGTTTTTATGTATGTGCTGTGTGTATGTATTGTGTTTTTAATTTTGTAATGTTCGCGAGTTGCGTCCGAGTGTTGCGAGGCTGTAATGTGTGTGAGCGTGTGTCGTATGTTGTTTGCGAGTGTCGTAATGTGTGTGTCGTGCTCTTTCGGTTGCGACGTGAACTTTGCGAGATTCGCAGTTCTTTG
Organism: Discoglossus pictus; assembly: GCA_027410445.1. Classification (NCBI taxonomy): domain Eukaryota; kingdom Metazoa; phylum Chordata; class Amphibia; order Anura; family Alytidae; genus Discoglossus; species Discoglossus pictus. Next base: position 28,241 of record JAPZIH010000333.1, read on the forward strand.
GTTGGGAATTTGTGTTGTGAATTTTGCAAGGGCTTTGCGAGGTCCTCAGGTGCTGGCATGGAGCGCCTGTGGCGCTCCAAGCCAGCAACTGAGAACCTGGCACAGTGCCCTCGCTTTGCGAGGGCCGCGGGCTCGCGCGTGCGCTCCAAGCCAGCAACTGAGGCTTTCGCTTCGCGAGGGTCCTCAGTTGATGGCAAGGAGCGCCTTTGGCGCTCCATGCCAGCAACTGAGAACCTGGCACAGTGCCCTCGCTTTGCGAGGGCCGCGGGCTCGCGTGTGGCGCTCCAAGCCAGCAACTGAGGCTTTCGCTTCGCGAGGGTCCTCAGTTGCTGGCAAGGAGCGCCTTCGGCGCTCCATGCCAGCAACTGACAACCTGCACAGTGCCCTCGCTTTGAGAGGGCCGCGGGCTCGCTATGCGAGCCGCGGCCCTCGCTACTCGAGCCCGCAGCGTTAGCAACAACTCGTACGCTCACAACTATATATGTGATTCAATTAATTAATATATTACAAACAGTAAGCAGGAAAGTATTGCTAAACTAAATCAAGCATCAATTCTTGTTTCCTCAAAATTATTATTTTTTTTATTAATTTAATATTCATCAAGCAGTATCCTGAAGAGCTAACAATCTCTTTTGATTTTCCGGCAGCAGAAAATGTCCAGTCAGACTGTCATCACCTGAGGAGAAAGTGTCAGTTCTGTGTTTAGTGTGCTCTATATATAGGCTGCGTGCACAAGACAAAACTGTTGTTTTAGGCGGGAAATCCGCCATTTCACAATGGTAATGTGTAAATGTGTAAGTTAGTGTTGTAAAATGGCGCCATTAGTTTATGTTTTTACGTGTTCCGCGATTATTTTCTCCGTCCTTCCTATTAGTATTTTCTACCACATACGTGTCTGGCTGTGTTTTAACCGCTTCGTGGTCGTGTAGCTTCGTTTTCATTTCTTTGCGGCGCCCATTTTTTTTTCTTCTCGCTTAAGCGATTTTCGATTTGCGAAAATCATCTAAATGAGTTTAATTTATTTTCCACCTCACGTCCTGGCTGTTGCCCCATGCTGTCTGTGATGTTTCTGCTATTTTTTTAGGTGTAGTTTTTTTCAGGTTTTTGGTTCAGCTGCTAATCTCGTAATTTTTTTGTCTCGTATCATTTTTATTCTAAGTGCCGCGTCTCATATCTTTTTTTTTGTCTCATATTTAGTTTTGCTAAGTCCCGCTAAAAGTGCTCCGGGTTTAACAGCTCGCTACAACGAGGCTCATCGCACTCCGCTGCGGCGCTCAATTGCACTTTGAGTTTAACAGCTCGATACGCGGGGCTCCCTGGCAATGAGCGACTAAATCGTACATACTAAGTGATTGTAAAATAAGAGTATATGAAATGTAGGCAAAACTACAAAT